>JAODAL010007464.1:0-125020 GCA_025379985.1 Phyllomedusa bahiana
TCCCAAAGGGACTCATCGGAACCTTTAACTTTTTAGAGGTAGACATAAAGTTTTAATATAGCAAAAAATAAAATGTAGTTAACAACATAGCCATCCCTTGACAATGAAATAAAGGGAAGAATTAGAGGGGTCCCCATAGGAGATAAAGGACCCCCAGTAGTAGTTGCTAAGGCAACCCAGAGGGCATGGCAGTTTTTTTAGTCCAAGTACAATAAATTTTATTATAAGTAGTTCCAAAAATTGAAAAAGGCTTGTTTCCGAAAAAACATTCATATGAAACCACAGCAGGCAATACCTCTTAAATGGGACAGTTTTCATCCACTTTCCCTAAAACGGGGCACCCCCTAAAGGCCAATATATCAAACCCGGGAGAATTTTCCTCCTTAGGGCTCATAAAAAGAAGCAGATAAATAAAAACCAGGTCCTGGAAAGAGGGTATCCAAAAAAGGGTTTCTATAAAAAGCTGTTCTTTTGCACGTGTTTCAAAAGGGGAAATCTTCCCTTAAAACCGTACACAATGATAATATGGAAGTGACCCCATCACGGTTTTTTGATCATGCATTACCCAATTTTGGGAATTTTTTAAAAAAAACTTCTGGCCCTTTGTTACCAGGATCCTACTTTACCCCAATTTTTTGCCCCCGCCCTTTTTACATTCAAAAGGGGGAAAAATATTGGGGATCGCCGGTGCACAGTTTATAAACCCCCCCCTGTTCCTCCCTCGTTAAAAAACAAAAACAATGGGAACAAAAAGGGGGCGATAGCTGTAGGGCATGTATTTTTTAAATTTTTCCCAATCTTTTAGATTATCCCTTTTCGTGCGGGACATTCCAGATTACATTTTTAAGCCAACTGTAGGTCTAATGAGTTATTTATCAATGCCCTTATATGCCCATCCATGTATTTGAAAAAAACAAAACGGAACTAAACCAAACCCTTTGGGAACATTTGTGACATCACTCATAAACGGGTTTCCCTTTTTCTCGACATATGAATCAATCACAGTACGATCCATTGCCCTATCATTTTCGTAATTTAAGTTGTTTTCCCATCTCCAAAGGTAGACTTTGACCCAAATTTTTGAACAAGACCCATGACTATTTCCTTAAGCTTGAAACCAAAGGGCTTAAAACTATTACTTTTGTGCCATTTATTTTAAAAATTTTTGAGGAATTTTTTTAAGATTTAAGAATACTAAAATAAAATTGAATTGTTTTTAAAAACTGAAGTGTATTATCTTTTTGTGCCCTAGTTACCCCGCATCATTATTTTCCTTTTTTATTTATCTTATTTTTAATTTTCTATGTTTTAAATACATTTATTATTATTATTTTAATTTTCTCATTTTTGTCTTATATTTTCCTTTGTAGTTTCGAGTCCTCCTTTTTTAAGATATAATTTTTTTTGATGGAAATTTAATGCCTATATGGGGAAATTTTGCATTTACATACCAGCCTCTTATACAGTAAAGGGCATGAATGGGCAGCTCTTGCTATCCCTGGGCCGCTTTTTTCTCCCTTTTCTGAATCCTCCCTTCTATACTGCTGAGAGAAGTTCTTCACATTAAATAAGCGCCTGCACAATATCGGCCTCTTCCGATTTCCCTATCAGGGGACCATCATTGTTTGACCAGCCTGTACCTTTTTCCCGCAATGCATGCCAGTTTTGGTTTTATCGCGTTTAAACCCCCATGCCATTAACAAAAATGCGCAAGCTAGTGATACCACCGCTGCATGCCGGGGTTTTGTAGTTTAGGAAGGCTCCTTCCACGTGTCCCTTCCCCCGCAGACTCCCATTAGGATGACATACACCGCTAGGTAAGTGAGATCACAGCATTGCAATTATAGTGAACTACTTATATATATATACTTGTACTTGGACTCAAAAAACTGCCACTGCCGTCGGGGTTTGCACCTTAGCAACTACTACGGGGGGACCCTTCATCTCCTATCGTGGACCCCCTTTAATATTCTACCATTGCTATATATCTTTGTCAAGAGACGTAGTCTTTTGTTGTATAACTACTTTTTATTATTGCTATATCTACAATTTTATGTCTACCTCTAAAAATTTTAAAAGGGTTCCCTGTGAACCCTACTATCTGGGGGAGAAACGAGTCGGAACTTTTCTTTGTGATTATATTTAAGTCAGTGTGTCTTCATTTATATCCCCTTTTTTTTTTTGTGTGCACCTTTTAGTCTTGTTTGAGTTATTGCTTATGTGTATTTTGTTAGTTTAAGGGGTAGTTAGGCTTAGTTTATAGTTTATTTTCCCGTTTGGGTCGCCCTTATTGGGGCGACTCCCCGTTTTGTGTAGGCAATCTACTGTTAGCTATTATCATATATTTAGGGATTTTTTTGAGGTGTTTAGATATTATTTAATAAAAGCTATGTTTTTAAGATATGTATTTTTTTCCTAGGGGTTATACCTTTAGAGATTTGTCTGCTGTAAACTTGGATGGTATACCCCCGGGTCTATAATATTGTAATGAGGGTTTTCTCTACACCCTTGGGAAATATATTGTAAGTAGAGGACTCAGTAGTTTTTCTGCATCCAGGACTCCCAGAGACATCTTATATTATGATCGTTCTCTTCTTTTTGAGTAGTTTTTTTTCCCTTTTTTTCTTCATCCAGTTCAAGACCGCCATGTCGACTTCTTATCCGCCACCACTCTTCCCTGCAGAATTTACCCCAAAATATCTTGGAAAACCTCACTTTTCCACACCCTTTACCTATTCCCACCTCTGTACAAACCTTCTCAGGGTAGGTAGGAGGTACATGGCCATAGCTTAGAGGCATAGTCTCCTCAGGGGTTGGAGAGGAAAAGAGACAACCTTTTGGAGATTGTACTAAAGGCTATGGCCTGTCCCCTTAGAATCATATAACAGATAGACAGGCAAGGCCCCAGATTGATAGGTAGGCATGGCTCTAGACAGGTAACAAATTACAAGGACCCAGGGACTAGGTAAGCCATATATTGGTAGGAAGAAACACATCTGGTAAGGAGGTAGGCCCTAGGAAGGTAGGCTGGCCCCAGACAGGCTAGTGGTAGACCCAAAGTAAGTAGATTGGTAAGCCCCAGATAGGTAAATAGGTAAAGGGAAACCAAGTAGGTAGGCAGGCAGTAGGTAGGGCCTCAGTTAGGCAGGTTGTAGGTGGGCGCCAGGTAGTAGATGCAGGTAGGTGGGGCCCCCGGTAGGTAGGTGATAGGTGGGCTCCAGTTAGGTAGGTTGTAGATAGGTGGGCCCCAGGTAGGTGATGGTTGACCCAAAGTAGGTGGTAGGTAGGACCCCTTTACTAGAAATAGAAAAAAAAAATAAACTCCCCTCTCTCATGTCCCCCAACATGACAAACAGCAGGCCAGCTTCAAGTGACATCATTGTGCCGTCTATGTCAGCACCAGCGGCCAACGCCTGGTAGACTTAAGGCCTAAGGTTTTAGGCTTACCTGGCTGAATAGAGGAGCAGATTCCCAGGCCTGCCTCTGAACGCTTGGGACAGAGGGCTCAGGTGTTCTGAGCTAGGATGCAGCAGCCAGGCCTCACATGATGGCGGAAATTCTACTACTGAAGCTCTGTGTCCACCTGGGGTTTCACCGAGCCAGTCTCTGTATCTCTGTTGCAACTTGCTACGACATTCTACGCTTAGTGGCCACTTCCATCTGAGAACATCCTGCTTTAAGCCTCGTAATGGAGAGATAATGTTGATCAATTGTAAAGTGTTGCCTTGGTCTCATGATGTCAAAATGTGAACAGAAGGATGAGGAAGACTGTTTAAATCCCAATTCATATTGATCCCCTAAATTTTTTGGTCGATTCATGGATTAAACACCTGTTGTGAAATTTGCCATTAAGCTCCTTGTTAGAGACCAGCAAGTTGTGCAGAAAGTGCTGAAACACTGAGCAGTTGGATATGTGCTTTCTAAAGTTAAGAGATGATTTCATTTAGTTAATTAAAAAGAAAAAGACATTGGAAATGGGAATATTGACAATTTATTAATATACCGTACCATGAGTGCCAGTTAATATCAGAAGCAATGACATAGGAAGCTGAAAACAGTCTACTGATCTTCCCATAAATTGTCCTTGTGTAATTTGTCGCAGGAAATGGAAGTGTCCATGAGCTCATGTCAAAGAGCAGCAAAAAAGTTGACCTGTTTGTATATCATGTTACTGATGTTCAATCATTGAAGGCTCCTGTCCAACAGAAGAGTTGTGTACTGTAATTGGTTCCAGATATTTGTCAATAGAAATCCTCAGATATTACATAACACATGGGATACCAATGGTTCCATTTAAGTGGTCATATCAGTTCCCATAATACCCATATCTGGGAGAGTAAAAAACCTCATTAACTATGTGAGAGAGCCTTTTATGCTGAAAAACCTGGATTGCTGTTGCTTTGTTGCAGCCATTTTCTTCTACACTATGGCCAACACTGCAATCTACATGGAAATATTCAGTGAGTTTGTAAGTCAGTTAGACAAAGAGAAAATCACTACAGGTTACTTTCAGCAGAATGGTGCCACCTATCACACCTCCAATGCCACCATGGATCGCTTTACCTTACAATTGATTTCTTCCTGTGGAGCATGTTAAAAGGGAATGTGTACTGCAATAAGCTATAGATTATCATGACATTAAGAGAAATCATTCAGCAAAAAATTGAGACTGTGACTCCTGTTGGTTAAAACCTTCCATAACATATAGAGACAGATTCAATCTTGCCTGGATGGTAATGGTGAACATGTTGAACACTTGCTATGATTTCTAAGAATGGCAGACCTGGAGTTTCTTTTAAACTGCATATATATCCTTGGGAGAGGCAGAAAGGTAGAGAGAAATAGGTAAAAAGAAAAAGGCAAATTATTACAGGCATGTACAATAGCTGTAGAGTGGGCCCCAGAATCAACTCCACAGGTGGACCCCAGAATCAACTCCACAGGTGGGCCTCCAGAATCAACTCCACAGGTGGGCCCCAGAATCAACTCCACAGGTGGACCCCAGAATCAACTCCACAGGTGGGCCTCCAGAATCAACTCCACAGGTGGGCCCCAGAATCAACTCCACAGGTGGGCCCCAGAATCAACTCCACAGGTGGCCCCAAGAAGCAACTCCACAGGTGGGCCCCCAGAATCAACTTCACAGGGGAGCTCCAGGATAAAATCCCACTGATGGGCCCTAGGTACTATATAGACCAAGGTATTACATTTCACTAAATTATATCAATTACATTGAAAGTTATAAAAAACACTTCAGGGTCAATAAAAAGTAAAACGCCCTGCATTACAATGCACAAAACGTTGAAGCATAAGTGGTGGACCTGTCACCTTCACTATTTCCTAGTACAATGAAACATTAAGATTATCTGAATATCTTGATAATTGTTTCCACAAGAAATTACTTTCTAGATATCTAAATAATCAACTGTCTACATCTGAAAGTACTGTGGCCTGAAAATCCCCGACAGTGGCCCTGAATGCAGGAAAGGATTTAAAACCTCTTAGCCCGCAGGTATAGAAACTGTCTAGGTCGAAGACTTTCTTTGTTGCCCATAACAACTAATCAGAGCTCCCCTTTCATGTCATATAGTGCTCTGAAAAGATGAAAGGAGCGCTGATTGGTTGCTATGGGCAACAAAGAAAGTCTTAAACCAACACAGTTTTCAGACACGTCCCCCATTGTTTCTTCTCAAAAGCTAGACCATTTTTTTTTATAAAACACATTTACTGTACTTGTAATGATTATTCCTGTACAAGGAGATAGAATTCCACATCTTTCTACTTATCTGTACTTGGAACTCCTATATTAGAGAATGAAGAGAGCTGAGCATGCGCAGCCAACTCTCCACTCCTCTTGTCTACAACAGAAAGCTGTAGGTGATAATTTTTACCTTCTTTTACAAACTGTTTCTATTATTTAAAGGGGTTGTCTCATCTCAAAGTTTTATAGGATGCATGAATAAATAATGCTGCTTTGCTCTGTCACTTCCTGGTCAAGCTGTCTGTAATTAGCATATGAGCTCTGTGTATTCAGACCTCTGCTAATTAGTTAAATCTCATGCTGTCAGGACCAGGGAAGCTTCTGAGTTTAAGTAAAAAGCCAGTAATTACTGGCTTTTTACTGAAAGATCAGATAACTAACAAGCTCTCACCGTCTGAAGTTGTGAGCTGCGAGCTGTGTGATGACGTCACTCTCTGCTATCAGATAGAACAGCATGGGAAAATAAGTACACAGGTTGGTAACTTGGGGAACCAGAGAGAGCACAATAGGTGATAAAATCACTTGTAGCTCCTTAACAAACAAAAAATGAACAACGCAATATATTTGGAAAACATCTTTATTTAGTGTTCCCAACATGTTGAAAGCTATTCTTTGTAGCGAGACACCCCCTTTAAGTTCAAGAGTTCTTATAGAGAATTGAGTAACATAGTATTCTTGTAAAAGCTAATGCCCAACAGCCTAGATTCATAATATCATAATGCTTTCTCATTCATTCATATGCAAGTTCTCTAGTTATCAAATATTTCTAGGAATCCTATGTCTAGTGTTGGGTCTATGGGTAACTCTCACAGTTGTACATCACCCTCTCTTGGAATATTCCTTTAAGAAATAAATGACATTGAAAAAAGAAATAAGTGACTAACTGGAAATTCCCATTTATATTTTAAAGGAGAAACACTCATACTAAAATTAACCTCACATTGACAGAAAAGGTAACAAGAGTTGGCAAAAAGTTCAAGATAAATTATGTCTATTTATTGCACCAGCCAGCTCTCTTTTATAAAACAATGTTACATGTAGGAGTTTGCTGAATAGAACAATGAGTCAATTTTAAAATCT
Source organism: Phyllomedusa bahiana (assembly GCA_025379985.1). Classification (NCBI taxonomy): domain Eukaryota; kingdom Metazoa; phylum Chordata; class Amphibia; order Anura; family Hylidae; genus Phyllomedusa; species Phyllomedusa bahiana. Next base: position 6,842 of record JAODAL010007464.1, read on the forward strand.
TTGTTCCAATTTCTTATAATAAGAGCAGTAATTGTTATTCATTCTTTGAAACAGCAGATTGCTTGACTTGACAAGGACAATATGTCATGGGATGACTATCATAGACCTGATGAAGCTATGTTCTTAAGGGACCAATCATCTAACAATGTCTTTATAAGGCATCCTCTTTTCTGTGGCCTTATTTTGGCTTCCAAAAGCATCTAAAAATGGGAGAAGAATCTTTCTGTAACATACAGACCATATTTATTGCATTTTTATATAGTTATGTGTCTTAGTATCTGCTTTTTGGTGGCATTTTTTGAGATATTGTCCCCATTCAGTTCTTCCATGATTTTTAATGTAAAAAAAAAATTACCACAAAATATTGGAACACAATGACAGGGCCAAAAAACTATGAAAGAAAAAATGCCACAAAAAACAAAGCACACTTTTTTCCTAAAAATGCTATGTGTGAAACGACATTTAGGGTGGAAAGAAACTGCACAGTTTTGTCACTACAACAGAACAGCCAAGAGTCACGGCCTTATGTTGCTACCAATGGTTGCATGAGATACCAGTAAACTCTTGCGGCCATTGGCAGTCACATGGGGGCATTGTTTTAGCTGCACACAGGCAGCAGCACATGTGACCTCACTGGTGTCACATAGTTTTAAAGTAAAAACATTATGCTTTTTGATGTATTTTTTTCAATTTTTCTTTTTTACAGAAAAATGTTATAACCAAATGTTAGCTGTAAGTTCAAATGGAAATATAAAATGCACAATAAACAACGCTTAATTCTAGGTGGCTTTTTCTTCACTTTTGCAGGTTTTTTTGGTCAGCACAGCATGCTATAGTGATGTTTTTTTCAAACCATTATTCCTTCAAATATAATTTTTTTGAATTTTTTATTTCAGCATTCTTATGCAATTAAAAATTGCATACAACATATTTTTCTTTTCTAGCTGTGATAGTAATGAGATAAAAGTCCTAAATGTGATGGCTGACTAATGTCTCTTTACCATTGGTGCTGCTTATCTGTATGTAGTCTCATTACAAATAGTATGTAATAACTGTTCCATTGTTCTCTGGGAAGGAGATAGATACAATTTGACTAGATTAATCAGCAATGACAAGAGCAATACAAGAAAGGATACTGATATAATTTTTCTGCAGCGGGGGAGGTTTCCAGCTTTCTTCGCACTTATCAGTTCCTGTTGATAACACTTCTAACCTCTGATATGCCATACTCGTCCTAGAAATGAATTGTCAAGTAATTCTCAATTCCGTGCTGTCAGAGCTCACAGAGGGCAGTGAGAGAGACAAACAAGAAGTTATGTAGATAGGGGAACTTAAAAAAAAAAACAAAAAAAAAAACACCCAAATAAAAAAAATCCATAGAATAGTCCCATATTGCTTGTCAATAACAAAAAAAACCTTTCTGATGGAAGGGTCATGTTAAAGTGTGTTGCTTTCTTCAGTTATGTTTTTGTGGTGTTTTGCATCTTATAAAACATGATTTAAAGAGGAATCATTTAATCATAACATTTATTATAGAAAATATGCCCCAGAAAAAAACACCACAAACATGCAAATACTAAAACACTAAATTTTAAAACATGCCAGTAATAATCTCCTGTAAATTCTGCCATTTTAAGAGCCTTTTTGGAAGCCAAAAAAGCAGCAAAAAAGTGTGGTTAAGGAAGGCCCAGGTATTTTCAGTGCCAAGGACCTACTTGCAAGCGCAATGAGGAAAGAGTGCATTCTCTCTGCTAAAACTAGAACAGCAAATTCTGCAGGCTCAGTGGAATACCATATGCTACTGCAAGTAGCCTTGCGGGAATAAAATAATCAGGCAGAAACAATTTGCAAAAATTAACCAAAGGGTGATTTCACTGCAAAAGAAGAAAACCACAGTATACAGGCCTTTAATGTTCTGCACTTGCTGCTGTGGCAGATGTCAGCTTGTCATGTGATATAAATATATTGAAGACGTTTAGGCAGACATAGCAAGCCACTCAGGGAATATAGTTTAAGGCAAATATGTTATGAAACTGGTATTCTCAGCTTGTGAGCAGTGCTGTTCCCACTTAGCAAGGTGTAACAGAGGTGACAGAGGGTGATAATTTTTACTCATTTAGCTGCTTTGCTGCTCCTCGAAGATTTCATCCGTTTTATGTTTTAGATTTGTAATACAATTTTCCAATGTATTTCATAGGATTCTTAATCCTTATTTCTCGTTTTGGGACTAAGTGCAGTGTGAACTTTTTACACTGCTCATATGAATTAAAATATGTATAAAAAGATCAAAGATGAGGTGGTTATTTTCTAACACAGCAGGATCAGAAACTGCTGAAAACTATATCAAAGACTGTATAAAAGGATGGCTTTGAAATCTTTTTGAATATGACTTGATTTTGGCAATGTAAAGGTAATGGAAAATTAATACAATTTTTTTTCTATAAGATCAGTTCCAGGTGCCTGGAATTGAATATATAATTTACAGCTTCAATGAATATCTTTATACTATTAAAGGATAATCTGACGATAAAAGGAAAAGACTCCCTTACCCAACCTACACTAAGCCATTTTTCTAACTAAACAAATATTAGCTAAACTCAAAAAAATATCAATGTATACCTACATACAAACTTTCCAGAACTACATATTGTGTTCACAGATAAGATGCTATAGGACCTGTGACAATTTAGCGCAATTGTATTGTACACATGATCAAACCTCACATTCAAATTTAACTACCACTAACAATTTACTAACTTTACATATTAGACCGCTAATCAGTACCGGGGATATATAAATGGACGTTGCATTCCTCAAGTCATTTGCTGTAATTGAATGTAACGTTTCAATAAGATTTTATTGCACCTATCTTGAAAGTCACCGCTGTCATCCTAAGACAGTCAGGAAGAAAGAAGTCTGTAGACAAAACAGAGATAAACCTACTGTCCGGTGGACACATTCTTTAAGGCCTGTGTTTTCTGTAATGTTTCAACAAGATTTTATTGCAGCAAGACAAACTCACAGGAAAATGCAATAGTCCATGAAACATTTTATTTGGAGAGGTGGATCCTACGGACAAGGAAGGACTGCAGACTAAATTTCAGGAGGAACACCTGAGGAACAGCAGACTAAGTGCCAGGAGGCACACTAAATTAACTGCAGACTGTGAGGAAAATTCACTCAAAATATGACTTCATCTCCAACTTCCACTCCAGTCATTCCCCAGGAAAACCCCAATTTACACATTAATTAGCCCCCAGCTCAGACTCATTGTAAATGGCCTGCCAGAGGAAGATATCAATTATGCGAGAGTCTTTCAGCCCCAGTGGACAGAGGGTAGAGAGGAAACCTCTCAGCAGGAGGTCTGCACATGAAAGGATTCTCATGCAACTTCATTAACACCTGAAACACATGGAACCTGGAGGAAAAAAGGCTACGCGATGCAGCGGCCTCGATATTTCATAAATATTTATAGGTGACCTGTTCATAACTGGTCTATGGTGGTTTCATATCTTAAAATATGGAACTCCCCGTATACATAGCCACTACTCCCATGTTCGCACGAGGCAGGGGGACCGAGTAATCCAAAGCTGGACTTAGGAAGCCCATAGGATAGGTGTGCCTAATATCAGGGCGTAGCTTAGGCCCACCCGATTCTGATGGTACCACTGGTTCCGTTCTGTCCCAATGCCCTGCCGCGGTACGGACCATTTTTGTGTTTCAGTCAGAAATGGCATGGCCAGAGAAGGAGGAGTTTGGAGACCATCCCAGGGGTGTGTGGGGGAGTGCAGGGGGCTGCCACGTGGGCTGTCCCATCACGGATATAAGCAGGAACTCAGGTGTGCCCATTGTTGCATTCAGGAGGGGGGTACCTGACATCACTATTTCCGAAGCATCCACAACGCCGCAGGGCCGCATCAGCCCCCCATGTGGGCCCAGAACCAAGCCAATCTCAGGTAACTTGACACATCTTATTGCCTTTTGTCTGTAACCATACTCGTATTTGCACCTCTGACTGTTACACTCATATATATTTTCATTCTGTACATATTACCTGTCTAGTGTGCCCTCCAAGGCTAATTAAATCTATAAACTTTAATCTGAGCTAGTCTCTCTTGATCATCTGCCTCACATGCCTATTACTCGGTCTATAATATATAGCTACCCCAAGGCTGGTTCCTGGCCTTGTTATAAGTCGGTAACGGACCTGTCTTATAACCAAACAAGAACTGGTGGCAGCTCATTGGCCTGGAAGAACTTTGTGTAACCAGCCTGGGTAAACAAATCTCTCCCAGCCATGCAGACAGTGGCTAACGGTGAAGCAGTATCTGGCTGGCCTCGTACACACCTGGGGGAGTGCGACGTCCCGATATAGTCCAAGTCAGGCCGTCAACTTTTGAGTGGGCCAGCGGAGGGCTTTTCCTGGCACAGACTAAGGGTTACATGTATGAATTGTGGCGCTGATAGACCAGTTCTAAATTGCTTTAAGGTTGTATAGAATGCAACAGAATGTATGAACTTGTTCTTCTGCAGTTCATACATACAGGCGCAGTCTAGTGACAATACGACAACCCAGTCTCAGGCAGACCATCTTTAACTTGGTCTGGCTGTTCTAACTGTTCTGCGCCAAAGTTTTGACATCAAAGAATCATAAATGTGTCTACTTATACTAATGTGGTGCAACACGCCCCCAGAACGCCCCAAACCTTTGGCACGCTAAAACGTGCTAAAGTTTGGAGTACGCCTATTCATACATCTATAGAAGTAGTCTACTACAGCTTTTTGAGGCCAGAATTCTGCCGCACCCCCTTTCATACATGTCGCCCTAAAAGCCTTGAGTAACACTAGAGGAACTGCATTCTCAGTGCCAGGAAGAACGCTAGAGGAACTGCAGAATAAATGCCAGGAGAAACACCAGAGGAACTGCAAACTAGGATCAGTAGGAATGCCAGAAGAATTGCAGACTTTGACCAAGAGGAACAGCATAGGAACTGCAGACTTGAACCAGGAGGACCACCAAAGGAACACAAATAGACTCAGTTCCAGGAACACAGACCAGAAATCCAGATGGCTAGAGACACAGACCAAGACCTCAGGTAACACTTAGATAACTCAGGTACTGACTGGCTGCAGAAGCTGGTGCTTTAAAGTCAGTTTGACAGGGAAATGGGCGTCATCTGCTAATGCTGAGGTCAGATTAATTGTTGCCCTGCTGGCTGGCAAGGAGAACGCTGAACCTACAATACAGCAGTCCACAGGGTCAAAGGCATGTAGGAAGCAAGGCATGATCCTTACAGTGAATTGGAATAATGCCAACCAGATTTTTATCTACACTGAGCTGTGTTCAGGCTGTGTGCAGAGGAGAATACTTGTGGGTTAAGTAAGTGGCACCAGGTGTAGCTCAAAAGGGGTAATATTCCGTATTATGGAGAGACATCAAGTAGATGTGTGGAGATTTATTCCCCATTAGTTGCTCCATTAAAAAATCAGCTACAGCAGCACCTATCGGATGTAGCGTTCCTCAACTCACATCCGACTTACCTGGTATCTCTACCTAATGAGAAACGTTACCCTTTTCGAGCTCCAGATTACTAATTACACATAAAAACATTATGATAAATATATTGTCTTTACATGGTGGAGCTTCTGATCATTTGTGCAGTGATAAATTCTGAACACTTGTCATTTAGAAAAATAAAGCTTGTTAGATGTTATATGTGACTACAGGAGACATTCAGTGGGTGTTATTTATCGTTGACATTACGGACTGTGATAATTACAGTTTATATATTCCAACTAACTTTTTATTGTCAAGCTAAAAGTTAAGACTGCTTCCCAACAGAGGCCTATGTCATCATCAAACATGAAGAAACAGTTTTCTTATACATCTTAAAAATGACTGCTTTCTGAATTATATTATCGTCCTGTGGAATAATAAAGTCCTTTTCATATAGTGGATGATAAGTTGTTGATTTAGGACATTTCAATACATATTCAGCTTTGCGGCTGATGTATTCGCATGGATGCACATATCAATCACTGAGACTCTAGACAGTATGAAATTATATACCGTGCAAAACCCTGAAATTATTCCCATAAATCTAACGGACAATGCTGGAGACATTATTAGCTCAGGAGCGAGTTGCCTGGTAAACGTCTTAATAACGGCAACATTGCTGTAAGTTTATAACACACATGGCCAATGTGTAATATTACTTAAATTTTCATGCAAATCTTCAGCATTGTGATTTCTAAAAGGTTACTGCAAATATAACACAAAAAAAATACGTTATGCAAATTCCACTTGAAATGTATGCAGGAAGATCATACAGAAAAAGTGATGTTTTAAAAACCATGGGAATGGTAAGCCGTTATGAATGGTGATGTTCTTCTTAATGCCTTTATTCTCTTACATACAATACATAAAAAGTCATGTTGAAATTAATGTTGAAATGTTTTTTCTATCATCATTTTTATGATCTACCTATAGCAAAGTAGCACAGTTTAAAATCAACTTCGTGAAGAACAACTTGGTGAAGATCAGGCCATTAAAAAGGAATTCATCACTTTTTTCTTTTTTTGCCAATAAAAACCAGACAGTGAACACATTCTTTCTCTTTCTTTAGCTTCTCATTTAGGGCGACGTGTATGAATCTCGCCACGTTGGAGCGCATGTTTTCGCCAGATTTCTGGCGAAATTTGCGCCTCATGTATGTCGGCGCCCGAGGTGCGCTCATACATACGGTGTAAAGTCCACCGCACCTCGCCAGTGTGTGATGCACAGTTCGGGACTTAGGCACAGAAGGAATGCGCCCCACCAGGTATATAAATGGATCGCAATATTCACCATTGGAAGTGCGCTCATACATGCGGTGTAAAGTTCCCTGAGCCTCACCAGTGTGTGAGGCGCAGTTCGGGACTTAGGCGCAGAGGGAATGCACCCCACCAGGTATATAAATGGATCGCAATATTCACCGTCGGAAGTGCGCTCATACATGCGGTGTAAAGTTCCCTGCCCCTCACCAGTGTGTGAGGCGCAGTTCCGGACTTAGGCGCAGAAGGAATGCGCCCCACCAGGTATATAAATGGATCGCAATATTCACCGTCGGAAGTGCGCTCATACATGTGGTGTGATCTTTCCTGCACCTCGCCAGTGTGTGAGGTGCAGTGCGGAACTTAGGCACATTAGTAATGCGCCTCACCTGTATATAAAAAAGTCGTAGGATTCACCTGTCGTTGCTGCCTTCTATTCAATAGGAGGATTCCCAGCTGCAATGGAGCCTGCCAGGCGAGATTTTTTGCCCATCAATATTCCACTGCATTTGGTGGATGAGGTGATGGAGGTGCTCAGGAGACGGGACCAGCCAGATACGCCATCTGCACCTTCGACTGGGGACACAGACCACAGTGATCCCCAGCCGTCTTGCTCATATGCTCGCTCCCCACATGAGTCTCAGCGGTCTGGCTCCTCAGCCATTATGCTACCTGCTGCTTCTGCTCCCCCTGGTGGCTCTATTCCATCTGCTGCCTCTTGTCGCCGAGCTTCTCCCCATGGCTCTTCTGGGGCCTCGCCACAGTCGCAAGGGGCAGGGCGCAGCAAGAGTCGCCACTTTTCTGCCATGGAGAATCAGATTCTGGTTGAGGAGGTAAGTGATGTGTCCAGCTGCCAACTAGTTGCCAATTGCTACATACTGACTGCTTTGTGTAATGTCTCTCAAAGCATCGATTTGTGTCCTAAAGGGTGCTATGTTGGGTAGATGGGGATGGGTCCTCCAGAGAAGTTGTGTTTAGAAGAAGTGCAGCAGTTTACATGAAGTATAATCATGATATAGTGTGTTGTGAGCTTTGTAGTGTTTCTTTCCCCATGAACGGCAGTTCTGCTTCTGCTGTTAGCTTGGGTACATATGTTAGCCATTATCAGCCTCATTGTAGCAAACACAGTTTCTTGGAAGTTAATCGCACTCAATTGCATAGCTGTAATTGCTTGTCTTGACCATAGATTTTTCTTTTGCCCCAGATTCTGGCCAATCATTCCCGACTGTTTGCCTGGCTCTCTGAGCATGTTCCCATGGCAGAGAAGACCAGGTTGTGGCGCACCATTGCGGAACGTGTCAACTCAAGAAGTGGCTGGCTGAGGCGGCCCAGACTGGTGGTGACCCTTTGCCCCCGCGCAGGTCCAAGTTATTGGAGCCATCAACGCCCTGCGTCTTCACACCGGTAAGTAGAAATGGTCTTGAGGGCTGCTTGAAGGATGTTTTTGGTTGTGGAGGGTGAGTGTATCTTGAACTGATAGGTCTCACAAGTGGAGCATATCCTATGGGCTGTTTTGTTGGTTGGCTCCCTCTATGTGAACACACTCTTATCAGGTGCCTTCTAAGGGCCACCATATCTGTCATTGGGATCACTGTGATAATGTCTTAGTTGCGCATAGTGACGTATGTGTCCTCATGTATGCTGAGCTTTGTGAGACCTCAATTGGAACTCGCCTTGCTATGTTTACTATGTTTAAAAAAAGCCATCTTACTGCATGTCAGTGTTCACACCTAAGGATGTCCTTTGTTGTTAATCTTGGCTTTTATTATATTGTAAGACACGTGTTTCCCTTGCTGTCATGATACTTCCACATGGTCTGCTAATGGGGCGGACTCTATGATTGTTAACGTAGAATGTTTGTGGTTTTGAAATTGCCCGAATTATGGTTTGCTAAATGCCAGTTGTGTACATTTACTTCTTTCCTGACCTTACCAAACTGTTTGTCCCAGGTACATAACTGTTTCACAATGTGCAGTTAGGTGACTTGGTCCAGGGTCCACACATTAACCCCTTACCGACATTTGACATACCCATACGTCAATGTCGGTTAGGGGTTCCTGCAAATTGACGTATGGGTACGTCATGGCGAACTTGCGCGCTCACAAACGGAGCGCGCAAGATCGCGGCATGGAACCAGCGGTATAACCCCTCGGGATTATACCAGGATATAGCGGGATTATACCGGGATATAGCGGGATTAACCCCTCGATGTCGCGACATTGTGGTCGCGACATCGCAGCTGCGGGCAGCAGGAGTTATCTCCTGCTGCCCACGATCCTAGCGCAGTAACAGCGCTCTGCGCCGCCACTGATCTTCTACCAGACAGCCCGGATGCTGAATGACAGCATCCGGGTTGTCTGGTGATGTCACGATGCCCACAATGCATTGTGGAGAGCGTGACTGACAGTTGCCATGGAGACCAGTACACAGCTATAAGCAGTATGCTGATCTCCTATTGTAGGAACGATCTGACGATCGTTCATGCAATTCCCCTCTGGGGAAAAGTGAAATAAGTGTGTAAAAGTAAAAAAAAAAGTGTAAAAAAGTAAAACAAAAAAATAAAATAAAAACACGTACACCGCCCTTTTCCCCTTTACAAACGCCAGTCGCCCCTAAAAAGATAAAAAATAAATAAAGTAACCATATTTGGTATCGCCGCATGTGTAACGACCCACCCTATAAATATGTCATGTTAATTAACCTGTACGGTGAACGCCGTAAAAAAAAAAAAAAAAAAAAACAGGCACAGAATTGCGATTTTTGTTCACCCCGTAGCACATACAATGGAGTAAAAAGTCGTCAAAAAAGCATATAAACAGCAAAGGGGTGCCAATTAAAACGTCAGTTCATCCCGCAAAAAAAGTCCTTACACAGCTCTGTATTCAGAAAAATTAAAAAGTTATGGCTATTAGAAGATAGCGATGCATAAATATTGTTTTACACAATAAAATTTTATTTTTTTAAAAAATTGTGCTTCCAAATAAAAAAACTATATAAATTGGGTATCACCGTAATCGTCTCAACCAATAGAGTAAAACTAACTTGTCATGGATACTGCACGGTGAACGCTAAAAAATAAAAAAACACTGCTAGGATTGCAGTATTTTCATCACCCTGTCTTCCAAAAAATGGATTTAAAAGCGATCAAAAAGTCTTGTCCCCCCAAAAATAATACCAATAAAAATGACAACTCATCCCGCAAAACAAAAGTCCCTACACAGCTCCATAAACAGAAAAATAAAAAAGTTATGCCTCTCAGACTGCGGCGATGCAAAAACGTTTTCCTTTTCAAATAAAAGTGTTTTTATTGTGTAAAAGCAGTAAAACATTAAAAAAAAAATATACAAATTTGGTATCGCTGTAATCGTATCAACCTGCTGAGTAAAACTAGTATGTCATTTATACCGCACAGTGACCGCTGTAAAAAATAAAAATAAAAAACACTACCAGGATTGCTGTATTTTGTACAAAATGCCTCACAAAAAACTTAATAAAAAGTGATCAAAGCATCACATGCACCCCGTAATGGTAATAATAAAACATCAACTCATGTCGTAAAAAACAAGCCCACAATCAGCTCCGTATGCAAAAAATTAAAAAAGCTATGGCTGTCAGAATAGGACAACATATAAACGCAACTTTTTATAAACTCGCTTCTATTGTGGAAAAGTAATAAAACATACAAAACTATATAAAATTTATATCATTGTAATTGTACCGACCCCCTTAGTAAAGTTATCCCGTCATTTATCCCATATGTAAAAATGAAGCCCAAAAACAATGGCGAAACTGCGTTTTCATGGCCCAATGCTAAAAAAAAACTTCGGAACACCTGTGCGCCCAAAATGCAAAATACACCCTTAGATGAGATCCCTGAGGGGTGTTGAATCCAAAATGGGGCAACTTCTGGAAGTTGTCACCTGTTCTAGTACTTTGGGGGCTTTGCAGATGCGACATGGTCCCACCAATATCTGTGCTCCAAAAGCCAAATAATACGTCCTCCCTTGTACACCCTGCCATGCGCCCAAACAGCAGTATACACCCACATGTAGGGTATTGCCAAACTTGGAAAAAATTGCGTAACACAATTTTGGGGCTTTTTTGCCAGGATTCCTTGTAAAAATTAAACCTTTTCAGCTAAAATTGCAGATTATTGGAAAAAATATATATTTTTTTTTATTTTCAGAGCCGAACGCTAAAAAAATTTATGAAACACCTGTGGGGTCGATATACTCACTGCACCTCTGGATATATTCCATAAGGGGTGTAGTTTCCAATATAGGGTCTTTTTAGGGGTATTTATTAAGTTTTGGAACCTTAGTGTGTCCCAAACCTGAAATGGCGCCTAAATAAAATGGTAATGAAAATGAGACCCCAGACTCCTCTTATTCTGAGGCTTGTGGTTGAGCCAAATAGCGCACTAGGGCCACATATGGGATATCTCTGAAAACGACAGAATCTGAGGAATCAATAATAAGTTGCATTTCCCTTATCACATTTACCGTATTCTTGTGAATAATGGATAAATATTGAAAATCTGCAAAAAAAGTGAAATTTTGAAATTTCACCTCCACTTTGCTTTAATTTCTGTGAAATATCTAAAGGGTCAACAAACTTCTTAAATGCTTTTTTAAATAATTTAAGTGGTGTAGTTTCTTAGATGGGGTCATTTATTGGGGTATCTAATATACAGGCCCCTCAAAACCACATCAGAACTGGACTGGTCCCTAAAAGAATCTATTTTGCAAATTTTCTTGAAAATGTGAAAAATTACTACTATATTTCTAAGCCCCTTAATGTGGAACAAAAAAAAAACATTTAAAAAATGATGCCAACCTACAGCAGATATATGGTAGATGCTAGTTATTGTCACAGGGCTCGGCGCCGCGGCTCGCCGCGGCCGTCCCCCTGCGCTTACGGGGTCTGGCGCGGGTGCCGCGGCTGCCCTTGCCCTTCTGCTCCTGCCCAGGAAACCCCATACTCACCAGTCCCCACTCCGGTGTCTGGCTCCGATGGCCGCCGCGCGCATACCCACTGCTTAGGGCGCGCATGCGACGGCTGGTCGGGATTTAAAGGGATAGCGCGCCAGTAATTGGCCATCGCTGGCCGCTGACTTTATTTAGTGTGCACGCCTCCTACACTCACTGCCAGTTCGTTGGTGTGTGTTTGGAGTGCCTAGTCTGTATTCAGAAGTCCGTCTTGTCTACCCGTGTACCAGTCCGCCTGCTTACGTTTCCTGACCTTGCCTGTTTGCCGCCTGCCCTGACCTTCTGCCTGTCTCTGACCACGAACCTCTGCCGCCCGTCCTGACCTCCCGCCTGTCCCTGACTACGTCTCTGGATCCCGACTCTGTACAATGCATTACCCCGGCTGCCACCGCAAGCAAGTCAAGTCAGGGGTAGCGACCTGGTAGCCTCACGCCGTAGTAAGTCCATCCCGCTTTGCGGCGGGCTCTGGTGAACACCGGGGGATACTTAGACTCCACTCCGCTCCCTGGCGTGGCTTAACTATCATCGCTTGTGCTGGTCAGGCGAATCCACCTCCGCATTACAGTACGAACTGGCCATGGATTCTGCCAGGGTACCTCTGCCCGACCTCCGGGATGTCACGACGGCAGTCGCCCAGCAGAGCCAACGTATTGACCAGCTAGCGGCCATGATGCAGAACCTTGCGGCCCGTCTACCTCCACCGGCTGCCGCCGCCGCACCTGCATCCGTTGCTCCGGCGTCCATTGCTCTACCTGCTCCGGCTTCGGGACCCTCTCTGCATCTGCCACTCCCCTCACGCTACGATGGAGACCCCAAGAAATGCCGAGGGTTCATCAGCCAGTGCTCCATCCATCTCGAGATGATGGGGCATCAATTCCCTACAGAGCGTGCCAAGGTGGCCTTCATAATCAGCCTCTTGTCTGGAGAAGCCTTGGCTTGGGCCACGCCACTATGGGATCGAGGGGATCCTCTGACAGCTGACCTCCAAACCTTCCTCCGGGGGTTCCGCACGGTCTTTGAGGAACCAGGCCGTACTTCTTCGGCCGCCGCAGCACTGCTCCGGCTGCGTCAGAGCGACACCACGGTCGGTCAGTATTCAGTGCATTTTCGCACTCTCGCTTCGGAGCGGGACGGGCATCACGCAGCTCTGGTGGCGACGTTCGGGCACGGTCTCTCGGGACGAATCAAGGATGAGCTCGCCGCTCGGGATCTACCAGCTGCTTTGGATGACTTAATCCACTTAGCCACCCAAGTCGATATTTGGTTCACCAAAAGGCAGCAAGAGCTCCGCCTTCAATGGGAGGTCGTCCGTCCACGCCGGTTACCTCACTTGGCTCCCAATTTCCAGCGGCCACCTCTTCCTCCTCTGATGGTTTCCTAGTAATAACCTTTGAAGGTTGAGAGAGCCCACCTGTCCCAGGAGGAACGTTCACAGCGTCGTCAGAAGCAGCTGTGCTTCTATTGTGGCGGTTCTGGCCATTTTATTAAGGGCTGTCCAGTGCGCCCGGGAAACTTCCGCACCTAGGGCTCGTAGGAGAGGCGACCCTAGGTGTCAGAGCGGCCTCTCCCCGTCTGACCATGGCCGTATGTATTGGTGCTTCACCGGACAGCACCTTTCAAGCCACCGCCTTTATTGATTCAGGATCTGCAGTAAATTTCATAAGCCACGAACTTGTGACCAGGTTTCGTCTCCCAGTGACTCCGTTGCAGAGCCTATGTTAATCTCCTCGGTCAGTGGCGAATGCCTTAAGGACGCTATCCGCTTTCGCACTGCTCCCCTCACCTTGCAGATTGGAGCTCTTCACAAGGAGACTTTGCAACTTCTCCTCCTGCCTCGATCCTCGTCTGAAATCCTTCTGGGCCTCTTGTGGTTGCAAGACCATACCCCGACCTTGGACTGGGGCACAGGTGAAGTCATGCGTTGGGGTTCCGCGTGTCTCTCGCGTTGCCTGTCGAAGCCGCAACCTGCTCCTCGGGTCGCCTCCCTGAAATCTACCAGGCCTACTTACGCCATACTGGGACTTTGCTGACGTCTTTTCGGAAAGACAGGCCGAAACTCTTCCTCCACACCGGCCTTATGATTGTCCCATAGATCTGCAACCTGGCTGTACACCTCCCCGGGGCCGGGTCTATCCCCTCTCCGTCCCGGAGACTAAGGCTATGTCAGAGTACATCATTGAGAACATCTGTAAAGGCTTCATTTGTAAGTCCTCGTCTCCAGCAGGAGCCGGCTTCTTTTTCGTGGAGAAAAAAGATGGGTCTCTCCGGCCCTGTATCGACTATCAGGGCTTAAATAAAATTACAGTAAAAAAACGCTACCCTCTGCCCTTGATCTCAGAACTTTTCGACCGCCTGCTTATAACTTAATTCACATTCGAGAAGGCGATGAGTGGAAAACGGCGTTTAATACACGGGATGGCCACTTAGAGTATCTGGTTCTGCCATTCGGCCTCTGCAACGCCCCTGCTGTGTTTCAGAACTTTGTCAACGAGATCTTCCGGGACCTACTCTACGTCTGTGTTATTGTTTACTTGGACGATATTCTAATTTTTTCTCCTGATCGTGAAACTCATCGCCACCACGTCCGCCAGGTCCTCAGGCGACTCCGTACCCATCAGCCCTTTGTCAAACCGGAGAAGTGTCTCTTTGAACGTACCAGCTTACCCTTCTTAGGGTACATCGTCTCTGATAAGGGTCTCCGGATGGATCCTTCAAAACTCTCCGCAGTGTTACAGTGGCCACAACCGGTGGGCCTTCGGGGCATTCAACGTTTTTTGGGATTCGCCAATTATTATAGACAATTTATCCCACACTTCTCTAGGCTTGTGGATCCCCTGGTGGCTCTAACTAAGAAAAACACCAATCCCAAATCCTGGCCCCCTGAAGCTCAAGAAGCCTTCAACCGTCTCAAATCTGCATTTATGTCTGCTCCGGTTCTGTCTCGCCCGGACCCTAACCGCCCATTCATTCTGGAAGTGGAGGCTTCCTCTGTGGGTGCCGGCGCTGTCCTCCTGCCAAGATCCTCCTCGGGTAAACTGCATACTTGTGGATTTTTCTCCAAAACTTTCTCCCCTGCCGAGAAGAATTATACCATTGGGGATCACGAATTATTGGCCATAAAGTTGGCTCTAGAAGAGTGGCGTCACCTACTGGAGGAGGCTCGTCACCCTATTAACATCTTCACCGACCATAAAAACCTCCTATATCTTCAGACGGCTTAACGCCTGAATCCCCGGCAGGCCAGATGGTCGCCCTTTTTTGCCCATGTTGACTTTCTTCTACACTTTCGGCCAGCCGGTAAAGACGTCAAAGCTGATGCCCTATCTCGTTCTTCGGATGGGTCTTGAGTCTCCTCCACAGCACATAGTCCCTCCAGAATGGCTCGTCATGGCTGGTCCCGTGGATCTTCAACACTTGCCCCCTGGGAAGACTTATGTGCGTCCTGCCTTGCTGCCTAGAATCCTGAAGTGGGGACATTCTTCCCGAATAGCTGGACATCCAGGAGTCCATCGGTCTTTACAGCTGGTCTCCCATTATTACTGGTGGCCCACCCTCGCTCAAGATGGCAGGGACCCACGGGCCTTCTTCAGCCTCTCCCTGTGTCGGAAAAACCCTGGACCCATGTCGCCATGGATTTTGTTACAGATCTCCCGTCCTCATCTGGAAACACGGTCATCTTGGTGGTGACCGATCGTTTCTTCAAAATGGCTCATTTTATCCCTCTGCCTGGGTTACCCTCTGCCCCCCAACTGGCCCAACATTTTTTCCGGCATGTTTTGCGATTGCACGGTCTCCCTCTGCATACTGTCTCTGACAGGGGAGTCCAGTTTATTGCTACATTTTGGCGGGCTCTGTGCTGTCAGTTGCAGGTTCAGCTAGATTTTTCATCTGCATACCACCCTCAAACTAACGGGCAGGTAGAGCGGGTTAACCAGGTGTTGGGTACCTACTTGTGGCATTTTGTGTCCGCTCGTCATGATAACTGGTCCGATCTTCTCCCCTGGGCAGAGTTTTCCTATAACTCTTTAGATTCGGAATCCGCTGGGGCCTCCCCCTTTTTTGTCGTCTTTGGGTTACATACCCACCCACCTCTCCCCCTAGCTAACTCGTCTCTTGTCCCTGCCGTGGATGCCGAAGTAAAGGACATCAAGGCTCTCTGGCAACTCACATGACAGGCCCTGCTACGGGCTTCTACTCGCACCAAACTTCAGGCTGACAGGTATCGTAGGTCCCCGCCCTTATTTGAGCCGGGTTTGGTTATCCACCAAGTACATCCACTTCAAAGTGCCCAGTTACAAGTTGGACCCCAAATACTTGGGCCCTTTTGTGGTACTTCGGATACTGAACCCAGTATCCTACAAGCTCCGCTTGCCCTCGACTCTGCGTATCCCGAACGCCTTCCACGTGTCCCTCCTCAAGCCGGTGAACCGCTTCTCCCATAGATCTGTCTCGCCTTCTCCTGTCGCTAATACAGATAACATCTTTGAGGTCAAGGAGGTGTTGGCGGAGAAGACAGTGAGGGGGAAGCGGTTCTTCCTTATTGACTGGAAGGGCTTCGGTCCGGAGGAGCGTTCGTGGGAACCAGAGGCCAACCTGTCCCCTGATCTCCTCTCTAAATTCCAAAAGAAGAGGGGGAGATCTAAGAGGGGGGGGGGGGCTACTGTCACAGGGCTCGGTGCCGCGGCTGCCCTTGCCCTTCTGCTCCTGACCGGGAAACCCCATACTCACCAGTCCCCGCTCCTGTGTCTGGCTCCGACGGCCGCCGTGCACGTACCCACTGCTTAGGGCACGCGCGCAACGGCTGGTCGGGATTTAACGAGATAGCGCGTCGGTAATTGGCCATCGCTGGCCGCTGACCCTATTTAGTGTGCACGCCTGCTACACTCACTGCCAGTTCGTTGGTGTGTGTTTGGAGTGCCTAGTCTGTATTCAGAAGTCCGTCTTGTCTACCCGTGTAACAGTCCGCCTGCTTACGTTTCCTGACCTTGCCTGTTTGCCGCCTACCCTGACCTTCTGCCTGTCTCTGACCACGAACCTCTGCCACCCGTCTTGACCTCCTGCCTGTCCCTGACTATGTCTACGGATGCCGACTCTGTACCACGCATTACCCCGGTCGCCGCCGCAAGCAAGTCACGTCAGGGGTAGCGACCTGGTAGCCTCACGCCGCAGCAAGTCCATCCCGCTTTGAGGCGGGCTCTGGTGAATACCGGGGGCTACGTAGACTCGGCTCCCTGACGTGGCTTAACTATCATCGCTTGCGGTGGTCCAGCAAATCCACCTCTGCATTACAGTTATAAACTATTTTGAATGGAATAACTATCTGTCTTACACGCAGAAATTTTTGAACTTTGAAAATTGATAATTTTTGCAAATTTTCATGATATTTTCATATTTTTCACAAATAAACAAGGACTTTTTGGACCAAAATGTATTACTAACTTAAAGCACAATTTGTCATGAGAAAATTATCTCTGAATCATTTGGATAGGTAAAAGTGTCAAAAAGTTATTCTCACATAAAGTGACACGTCAGATTTTAAAACCAGGGCTCTGTCAGGAAGGCCAAAACTGGCTCCGGCGGTAAGGGGTTAACTGCCGTTCGGGCAACCTCGCGTTTGGAGAGGGCTCCTGAGGTTGTGTCAGCTCCATGTAGCGTCAGAGCCCACCATTGCAGCTAATTTTTCACACCCCCCCCCCCCCCCCACACACACACACACACACACACACACACAAACTTTCTCCCTTTTAAAAAAAAAGGACACCGAAATTCCAACCTGTTTAATGTTTTGGTGGCTTTGTCCCCCAAACATGTCCGTGTAGAAGTGTGTTTGTGGAATATGCAGACCGTCCACTGAACTCACCCCTCACCCAGCCATCTCAACCACTGGGTTTCACTCCAAATTCCCCCTTAATTGTTGACGGCTGCATTCATCCTTTAATAGCAATCGTGGTGTGTTTGGCATACTGCCATGTGTGTATTTCTTGTATAGTACATTGGTACATTGGTATAGTACATTGGTCTCTCCTTTCTTTCTTGGTGGTGTGAAAACCAATGATTGAAGATCCAGTGCCTGTTCCTTCATCAGCATCTGCGGAGCAGCCTGGTGAAGAGTCCAGTGCTGGGGAAGCTGGCCACCTGAGCGTTCCACCAACAGCCCAGCTTCCCAGTTCAAATGCAGAGCTTCTGCAACGTATTATCACTTTGCTGACTCGGAGTAAAGAGCGCACGGAGGCCAGGTGGCAACAATTACTGGAGGTCCTGATTAGCAGGGTCCGTCCAAATGAGCGAGTGGCTCAGGAGCTTGGGCACATATCCCAGTACTTAAATCCTAGCCTGCAGCCAGGTGCTGTGGATGCCTCTGGATCGGGGACTATAGCCGCCACTATATCCCGGGTTCAAACATTCACTGTAGCTACACAGTGGGAAGATTTAACCATTGAGACGGAGCCGGTGCCGCTTGTCCAATAGGCACCCTCTTCGCCACTTCCATCGACTTCTCATCAGCCCCCATGCCAGTGGATGTAGAGAAGGAGATGAGCCTGTCACCTGGGGCTGTGGCTGAGGTTCCTCCACCCATGGCCACACGTGCCAAGAAAGGAGGTAAAAGAAGGGCCAAGAGCGTGCGGGCCAAACAACCAAGCCGTCGTCGCAAGACATGAGGCACCCATATCTACATGTGCCAGCAGAAGCTATGTTGGTGCATGTATTTTTGTGTTTTTTTAAGTGGCTCAGGTGTTTTTATTTTTTGCTTAGTGTAGGGTCCCATCTGAGGTCATGGTAGATGGGCACACACAGTTTCCGGCTCAACTGTGTGCCAAGCACCTCAAATGTTAACACACTACAAATGGCCAAACTCCCCCATAATTGACTTGAGAGGTGAGTTTCAATGTGTGCTTTTGGGCCTTATGTTGGGAAAATGGGGATCGCTCACTGTGTTTGCCCCTCCAAGCTGTTACACCTCAAGGATTTGAAGCCAGGTTTTGGGAAACCTGCAAGCAGACTTCCCTTAATGTTTTGGCCCACAAACATTTTGACTTACACTCCAAGCATATTTGGTGCACTACACACTTGGTCCTTGCTGGTGACTTGATGTTTTTTTAAGCAAGTTTTTCTTTGGATGTTCAATGTAATTGTGCAATAAAACCTGTTACCTTTTCACTGTGTGTTGTTTTGTGGTATCAACAGATGACTGTACATTTCTCAATATTCCCGGGAATGTTTGTCCTTACAGTAGTCAAATTAATGGCCAGCCCCTATTTGGAAACCATTGTTTGGGGTACTAAAAGACACACACTGTTTCCCCACTCTAAGGGTGACATGTATGAAACCTGACTCAGTCTATCAATCACTTTGTTGCCCCTAGCAACCGATCCGAGCGCCACTCTCCGTTGTCCCAAACACTAAATGAAATGCAAGAGGTGTCCTGATTTGTTGCTATTGTCCCCAAAGTCATTGGGCGACTGTCATTTTTCAGACATGTGGCCCAGACTTGGGATGGGTGAGTGTTCCTTGGTGTTCTTGTCTTTTTATAAATGACTCAGCGTTACCATTCGACACACAGCAGAATATGTTGGGGCTATTGACAGCTGGTATTTCTTATTAGCTCACCTAAGATCTTTTAGATACGTTTGCCGACTGGCAAAGTGTGACAGCCCCTTTCTTGATGTGGCCAAGATAGGACATGTCAAAAGTAACGTAACCTTTTTTGGTCATACCAAAAAGGCTGTGTTGCTGAAATCGCCAGCCATACCCCCGATTTCCCTTGCAGACCATGTAGGTGACAATGGCCCTCTTGTGTTTTTTGGGGTTGACGAAAAGCATGCTTGGTTGTATGGAGCTCATCTGGCAAACTATGGGTGGCTTTTGGATTAGGTTCTTGACCAACTTGGAAAGAGAGTGCCCTTGAGTGGGTTAGCCAAATTTTGGCTATCTGCCACAAACACTTTGGACACCCAACACCCAATGTTTGCAAATGTGTGATGTGTTCAGCGACCTTTTGGCCTTTCTCGATCCCCACTTTGTCCAATGCATACCTGGCCAACTAGTACATGTAATGTAAAAATCACAAACACAAATAAGTGTGTTTTACTGTTTAATATTCGTAAACACATGTGGGTGACAAACTGGCCTGGCAAAAACAAATCAAAAGTGCTTGACCACTCCCAAAGCTGTCTTGGTTTGGATGTACAAACCAGAAAGCACACTTGGTGACTTGGATAGCACAGGGATTGGGGCCCTAGTGTGCTTTGGCCCAGACCTCATGCCCCCAGTTTTAACACTGACACCCACAAACCTCAGGCAGTGGTTGGTTTGTGGGAAGCAAATTATCAGCTTGCAATTCCGCCAAAAGCAAACTCGGTCTCAAAGCTGGTTGACAAGCCACAACATTCCCTCCACCAAAGCCAAACATCCCAAGGTAGCCCCCCAATGCCCAAACTCCTTACTGTCCTGTAGCCCCTGGCATGGGGGTCCTTCCTGTGTTGTGTGGCACACTGTTTTGTTGTGATCCAATCCACATAAAGTCCACTCACACCTTCTTATCAATAACAATGTGCCCTTGGGTGCCCGCCCCCACATTTTCCTTAACCAGGCTGACCAACAGCCAGAGGAACATGCCTTTGGACAGCAAGGCCAGTTCCCTCTGGTGCTTGCCTGAGTCAACTGTGCCCATATCCGATTCCTTCCCAAAGCCCATTCCGAGTTCCTGACCCCAAACAGGAAAGGTTGCCAGTCCAGAAATGTACATCTCGTGCACCATCAGGGACTGATCACAGATGTTTTCGCCAAATCCCTGTGGACAACTCTTGATTCCTTCATTTCAGAGACAAGACAGTTATATACCAGCACCGTCTGCAGAGGGGCCTTAAAAAAAAGTCACGGGGGAGTTGCCCTCCGCACCCCGTCGCCCCTCACAATTAGAGCGTGCTCGGATGTGGGTGTCTCCATCCCTTCCGTCTCTTAGATGGCTGTTTCCCGGGTCCGCAGTGGTGCTTTTCGCAGATGTTGTGTAGTATTGCACATCCAGGACAATCTTGCAGCCCTCGCTTGACGTAATGCCCGCCCAGAGCCCCAAACAAACGGAAACGGGACTTGGAGTATGCCAAAACACGCTCCACCTGCTCCTTGGGGGTCGGGGGCCACATTAATTCCTCGTTGGTTTTGGGGGTTTCAGGTAGGGAAATCAAAGTCAACTGGTAAGTTTGTAGCGTTGCTCCTAAGGAAAGAAACATTTGTAATGATACAAACACACCCAACAATGTTGCCTAGAAAACCACCTCATTACTACCCCAGTATGAGGCCGTGTGAAATACCAGTATTCATCTGGAATAACTGGCTGTTTTCCCCAAAATGAAGGAATCATGAGTGGGCCGGGAAATTTGGCAACAAAGGGCGTATCAGTCCTTGATGGTCGGGTCTTTCGACATTTATTTAATGGAAAACCTTTCCTGTTTCGTTATAACTCGGGTTCGGCGGGAATTTTAAACGGATATGGGGGAGTCGACATGGCAATGGTTGGGAAAACCGGCTTGCTGGTAAAAGGCGGTTTTCACTGGCTGTCGGTGCGCCTGGTCCATGGGAAAGTGGATGTAATCGCGACACAAGGGCACCATGTTATCGATGACTAGGTGTGAAATACGACTAAAAGTGGATTGGGTCATGCCAAAACGGTCTGCCACACAACGCTGGAAAGACCCCGATGCCAGGTAGTACAATACACTCAGCAATTTGGTCATGGGCGGGATTACCTGTGATCGTTGGCTTTGGTGGGCCCACAAATGTTGCAGCTTGTCAAACAGTTCCTGAATAGCTGTACGATTCAGGCGGAATTGGGATGTAAGGTCACCTTCCAACATGTGTGTCAAAATGAAATGCTGTCTGACAGTTCGGGGCCGTCACCTGCGCCTGGGGGGGCGGCTGGCAGGTTCGTCCAGGAGGACAACCAGGACAGCGGCTATGGCCCGATCTCCATGTGCTGAAATCAAAAACAAACCTTAGTTAGTGGACGGCACAAATTACATCTGGAGTTGTTAGCTTATCCATGCGTGTTGGCCACAGTAAATTGTGAAATGTTGCTCTTTGTCCCAAAACCGTATGTAAGTTTGGTGGACCCATTTACACCGGTGTCACTCTTGGAGGCATCTTGGAAATTGCCGGGAAATACAGTAATTCAAATTCTGCAAGCGCTTCTCATTGGTCGGCATAAACCAGCCAATCAGAATAGAAGTGACAGTGAACCATTATAACCTATGGAGAAGTATTGTCCAATCACATGAAAAGGCGGGACAGTTCAAAATACAGTAAAAAAGGCAGAAAAGAGCTGATTGGTTGAGCTAGCGGGGGCTTGGCTATCCCGGCCAATCAGAGCGCGAGCTACTTTGTCCCATTGTAGTCTATGCAGAGATCGGGGCAATGAAATCTCGGCTCTCAGCGCCGTGCGGCATAGAGTATGATTAAAAAAATATTTTTTATTAGGTGTCAAATATTATCTGTAAATGAGCTAAAACCTTCTAAAACATACATCAATCAAATCACTAACAACGCGGTTGTCGCTGAGACCGGCGCTACATCAGGAATTAGGATATTGAAAACTGCCGGGAAATACAGTAATTAAAATTCTGTAAGCGCTTCTCCTTGGTCGGCATAAACCAGCCAATCAGAATAGGAGCGACAGTGAACCATTATAACCTATGGAGTAGTATTGACCAATCAAATGAAAAGGAGGGACAGTTCAAAATTCAGTAAAAAAGGCAGAAAAGAGCTGATTGGTTGAACTAGGCGGCAGATATGAATCCACCAATCATATGTAGTGCGTCGATTTTGAGTGTAGCAGGAAGGGCGCCCTAAAAGTTATTACTGTCTACGAGAAATATTCTAGTACTGTGATTGGTTGGGGGGAAGAGGGGCTCGTCCTGCTTATCCAATCAGCGGGTGAGCTACTTATCTCATAGAGTTCTATGGGGAAAAGAAATGCAGAGCAAGCTCTGTTTATGATTGGATCAGTTAAAAGAGGCGCAATTATTTGGGCCAATGGGAGAGCGAGCGACGCTCTTATGGGTGTTCTAATGCAATCTATAATCAAACTGAACATGGCAGAAATCCAATGATAAGGCTCAAGAAGTTGTGCCGATCTCTATATAAAATGAACAATAATAAAGCGGTAACTAAAAAATAAACAAATAAAAATGAATTAAATGAGTTCATTTTTATTTATTTATTTTCGTTACCCAATGATCAATAATATGGGTGTAACGAAAATAAAGATTTAAAATTGAATTAATTGAATTCTTTTTTATTTGTTTATTTTCATTACCTCCATATTATTGTTCATTTTATATACACATCGGTACAACTTCGTGAGTCTTATCATTGGATTTCTGCCATATACAGTTTCATTACAGATTGCATTAGAAAACCCATAAGAACGTCGCTCGCTCTCCCATTGGCCCAAATAACAGCACCTCTTTTAACTGAGCCAATTACAAACAGAGCTCACTCTGCATTTCTTTTCCCCATAGAACTCTATGAGATAAGTAGATCTCCCGCTGATTGGCTAAGCAGGACGAGCCCCTCTTCCTCCCAACCAATCACAGGACTAGAATATTTCCCATAGACAGCAATAACTTTTAGGGCGCCCTTCTTGCTCCACCCAAAATAGACGCACTGCATATGATTGGTAGATTTATATCTGCTGCCTGGCCTCAACCAATCAGCTCTTTTCTGCCTTTTTTATTGTATGTTGAACTGTCCCGTTTTTTCATGTGATTGGTCAATACTTCTCCATAGGTTATAATGGGTCACTGTCGCTCCTATTCTGAATGGTTGGTTTATGCCGACCAATGAGAAGAGCTTACAGAATTTTAATTACTGTATTTCCCGGCAGTATCCAATATCGCAATTCCTGATGTAGCGCCGTTGACGGCGACAAACGCGTTGTTAGTAGTGTTGAGCGATTACGTTGGATATCGACATCGGGCGATAGTCGATAGTCGGCCACCATCGATAAGGTTTTTCGATAGTGAGCAGTCGATTATGAGCGATGACCATTAAAGTCTATGGGAGAGCAACAACACCTTCATTCTTACACCCAAACAGGGCTGGAGAAGCTGGAATTAACATCCACAACAGTCAAATGGATACCTGCTACATCTTAGGCACAACACTTAGGCTATAAAAGCCACAGAAAAAAAGTCACACACCATTCACTATCCCTGTCTTGTACCACAGCATGACCCTTAAACCAGCATCACCCACAAATTAAAAAGTGCCAGAAGGCAGTATTATTTGAACCATCATTTTACTTGAACTGGACATTGAATATCCCTGTCCTGGAACGCAGCATGACCCGAAAAACCTGCATGACTCACAGATTAAAAAGTGCCGGACGAAAGTAGTCTTTGAACCACCATTTTAAGTGAACTGGACATTGACTAAACTGTCCTGGACCGCAGTATGACCATTAAACCTGTCTGACCCCCAGATTAAAAAGTGCCGGAAAAAGGAGTCTTTCAACCACCATTTTAGTTGAACTGGACATTGACTATACCTGTCCTGTGCCACAGCATGACCCAGGGCCAGAGTTACAGTGGGTGCGGTGAGAATCCCACCATGTCTTTGTTTCTCTTTTTTTAATTGTATTAAATGGGTTCCCCCTTCAATCCCGGGGAAATTGATAGTATTTTAAAAAAGATCTTGAAAAAACAAGTCATTTTGAAATTTATGTGTCCTTTAAATTGTGCCCTTTTACCTATTCCTTTTAACCTGACAGCACCACCCCCCCTTGGGGCCACCCCCTTGACAATTGTGAAGAACAAAGGGCTGTTAAAAAACAACATTTTTTTAAAATTTGGCCCCTGTAGTTTAGGGCCTTTTTAAAGCAAAATGCCCCCCAAAAAATTAAAAAGCATGCCCCTTTGAGCCACTTTGGAAAATTTGTGAAAAAAACTTTGTTGTTAAAAACAACTTTTTTTTTATAATAGTACCTGTAGAAATTACTGCTTTTCAAAGAAAATTTCCCCCAAAAATTCCAAAGCATGGCCCCGGCCACTTTTGGCCAATTTGTGAAAAAAAAAATTCTGTTAGAAAAAACCCTTTTTTTTTTTAAAAATGGGACCTGTATATTGCGGGCATTTTCAAACCCGCAGGGCCCAAAAAAAATTAAAAAATGCCCTTTCCCTCCCCCACTTTTAAAAAATTGTGGGAGAAATGCCATTAGAAGCCCTTTTTCTTTTCCAAAAGGGAACCAGGGATTATTGCTGTATCTCACACCCTACTTTGCCCCCAAAAAATTTAAAAATATAACATCTACCCCCTTTTAAAAAATTTTTGGGGGAGAAATCCCAAAACCTTTTTTAAAAGGGCCACATTTCTTTTCCCCAAAGGGCCCAAAAATTTTATAGCTGTATTTTCCAAAACAAACATGACCCTCAAAATTTTTGGGACAATGCAAAAACCTTCTTAAGATAATTTGGGGGTAAAAGGGAAAATAGGGTTTGTTGTCATAAAACCTTGCTGTCTTTTACATTTCCCCCTCAAAAGCAAAACCCCAAAATGAACTGTTGGGAAAAAAGAGAAAAAAAAAATTTCCCCAGAAAGGAAAAAAATCTTTTTAAAAAAACATTTTTAAAGAGGACCATTTCTTTTGAAGAGGAATGTGAATTAGCCCGGGCAATAATCGGGGGCCTCGGCAATTGGGGGCCAAAACCCATCATCGAGCCCTTCCCTATTCATCTTGATAAAGTAAAAACGATCCACATTACCCCTTTTGGAAAAAGCCGGTTTGCGTTTGTCTGTAATGCCCCTTTCCAGCTTTTGGGGCCCCAGAACCCCCCGTTTCAGTTATGACGGGGGCTGTTTGGTCCCAGGACAAACCCCTCTAGGGCCCTTTGACGACCCAGCTGGGCCAATTCGTCCTTTTTTGGAAAACCCAGAAGGGTTCTATTGGGGCCCGGGAAAACCACAACAAAACATCGGTGTTGAGACGAAGATAGTCGTGCACCATGTTCTTAAGCTGATCTTTTTGTGTTTTGGGGATGTGGGGCCCTGAAATTGAAAAAAATTTGTTTTGGGTTTGAGGGGGGTAAACAAAAAATTGCCTAGGTCACCCTTTGGGGCTTCTCCCCCCTTTGCCCTGCTGCTGCCGCTACCCAAAATTTGGCCCACTCTACTGCTGTAAACGTCCCCCTGATGTTGTTCCACCGTGACATTTGGGGAAACGTAAAAGCAGACGCAACAGATGTCTCCGTTGATAAATTTCAGCAAGGTCCCCCATTTCCTGCATTTTACTCTTTTTTTGGGTGGGTGGAAGGAAACCCCCTGATTTTTGTTTTGTCCCGGGGACCCAAATGGGGGTGGCCACCCAAAAACTTTTTTGTTCTTTTTTTGTTTGGCCCTTTAAGGGCGGGGATCTGTTGGGAGGAATTTTTGGAGCACCCAAAGCATTTTATGTGAGAGGGAGCATTGTTTTTCCCAAGCCCGGGGCCCAGGGGCACTAGCAAACTAAATTTTTCCTCATTTCCTTTTCTGCCTAAAAATTTTTCACGCCAACCATTTCCCCCAAAAGGCCCAGGGACGTGGGAAAAACCCATGGGTGTCTTGGGGAATTTCCCTTCTTCCCCTCCGCTGCCCCCGGCCACAGCTTAAAACCCCCCGGGACTTCCCTGAAAATGATGCACCCTGAGAGCTAGGGCCCACTTGCCCGCTTTGGACCCCAACCATGCCTAATAAAAACCCTTTTTGAAATTGTGGAAACTGCCCGGGGCCTTGGGGTTTTGAGGGAAAGGGAAAGGCCCCGTGTCCGATCTGTATCCGTTCCTCCCCCCGTCGCTGGGGGGGACCTTTTTGTTTCAGAGTGTCCAACGATGTTCCAAAAAAGATCACCACAATGCTCATGCTGAAAAGGGGCCTTTGTCTGCAGGGACCATTTTGGGGGTTTTCTTCAAAACGGGCAAGGATGGTGCAGAGCCTTCCCCTCCCTCCACCCTCGGTGGCTCAAACCCCGGGGGCCCCGCACCCTGTTTGTCAGGCCATGTGTCACTTCGTACTGTTTTGGGCATTGCGCTGCTGCCAAAACCCGGGGGGAGCAGTGGGAGGGGGGGAATTCCCCACCCGTTTTGCCACGTAAAACAATGGGGTTTTTTACCGGGGGGGCCGAGCGACCTGAAACGAGCCAGGGGGGCCGGAAGCGGGGGTTTGCGAACAAGGGGGAAGGTGGGGAACTTAGACTTGGGCCCTTTCCTCAGCAGGCGGGTCCAAACCCGGGTAGCTTTTTAGAAATTTTCGGGAAACGAAAAAGGGTTCATAAACTGTCCCAGGCCCAAGGGATGTGTTTACCAGCCAAAACCAAAATTTTTAAGGGCAGCAGAGTTTTCGCCCGTTATGCACACCACCTTGTGGCACAAGGTTTTTGGGAAACCCACCCCCTAGCGCCAAGTCTCTTTTGCGGAAACCCCCGTCCCCCAAGTCTAAACCCTGTGTTTTTGGGGAACGGCCTTAAAGGGTCAGATTAATTTTCAACACGGGCCGGGTTTTTCCTCTGGGCCGTGATCCCCACCTGGGGGAAAAAAACCCGTGCCCCCTTCCCTGGTTTTAAAAGGACCCGCCGGGGCCGGAGCCCACCGTCAACCCCCCCCCAGGGACACCCCACCCCAGAAAACCCATTTGAGCTTCACAGAGTTTATGGGGCCTTTCCGGCTTACTGGGTCCATGTGTCGGTGGTCAGATGGTTCTTTTCCCGGACACAGATGCAGAAAAAACGATTGAAATTTTAGATTACACGGGCGGGCCCGGGCAGGGCCCGGTTTTTCTGGCAAAGAAATGCCTGCTCGCATCGGGGTTTTGGGGGGGAAAGGAGGGGGGGCCCAAACTTTGGGGGGGAAACCCATCGTGTCCCCCAGACGGAAAGGAAACTTTTCCAAGGCCAAAACCTGGCAATCCCAAAACATTTCAGGCTTTTGGTTTTGGGGAGGGTTTGGGGGTTAAAGTTTTTTCTTCTGCTCCCAAACCGGGAAAAGACAAAAAAGGGCTGGCGCTAGAGGGGCCACTGAAACGGGGGGTGCGGGGTTCTTTCAAACGGGCGGAAGGGGGAAGGGGTAGGGTGGGTCTCCCCGGTGGTGCTGGTGGTACTCGGGGGGGACGGTGGAGGCTGAAGCGGGGGGCTTTATCCCCCGATCATGACTCTGAGAGGGCAATTTGGAAATGAGGAACGCTTGGTTTGGGGGCCCCGGGGGAGGTTTGGGGGTACAGGGGGGTGGCAGTGGTTTGGGGAAACCCCGGCCCTCCCGGTTTTGGGGCCCTTTTTTTGGGCCCAAATGTTGCCTTCCATTTCAACTCAAAGCATTCCCCTGCTTGTGCTTTAAAATGTTGGGGGTGATTAACCACCTAAGGTTCTTTTCCTTACTTATGTGTTTACGGGAAAAAGGGGGGAAATGAATCGCTGGGTTAATAAAGGGCTTGCCAAAAAAAGGCCCAGGCTTGAGAGGTCCTGGACCCCTTTTTAGGCGGCCCATAAAACCCGGGGGGGGGTTTGCCCCTGGGCCGTGGTGGCGGAATCATATCCCCGGAAATTCTGCGGGCCCGCCCCCTCCCTTTATTAGGCGGGGAACCCCCTTCTGACCACCCCATGTCTTCCTCCTCGTCCAGGGTGAAGCCCCCTCGCAAAACAAATTCTTTCTGAAAAGACCCCGTTGGATCCGCAATGTCGTCATCATCATCATCAAACCCCAAAAAGACTTCATCGTCCTGAATTCGATCCAGGAATGCGGGCTACAAGCAAGAGGGACTGCAAGGTCTTGCCCGACCCGCCCCCCGGGTTTTTGCCATTGAAACCCGGGTTTTCCCTTTTCCTCCTCTGATGGAATCTTTAAATGGGGGTCAGAGCAAGGGGAAAATCCCTCCCCCTTTTGGGCCTTTTTGATTTTTTTAAATGCCTTTTTACCCCAAAACCCCATTTTTTTTATCAAAAAGGTCTTTTAGAAAAAGGATTATCCACCCCGTGGTGGGTACTCGAGTTGACATTTTTGGGGTGCTTCATGTTGGACCCGATGGGTGGAATGTAAAATGACGACATTTTGTGGCCCGTGACTGGGAGGCGAGGGGGGTAAGGGCTTTCTGGGTGCAGGGTTTAATTAAACCCCTGAAGGACAGAAATTTCGCGCTGTTTTGGGTTTCTGAGATTCCCCGGGCCCTGACCCCCGCCCATGAAAAGGCCGGAAAGGTCCTGCAACGATGATCCGTTGGGGATGTGTTTCCCCCACACTGGAAAGGGCACCTTCTCCCCCTAACCCCTACCCTCCATGTTTTAAACCCCCCTCTTTGTCGCTTACCCCCCCTGAAAATTTTGCTCCATGCAAAATAACAAAAATTTTTTAAGGTATGGAAGAGTTTTTGGAAATCTTTAATTAAAAAACGGCAAAACACAGCTATTTTCAAATCCCCCCAAATTTTAAAAAAAAATTGCTGGATTTTAAAAATAATGCAAAATTAAAATCTATCAAGTCAACAAAGGGTGGGGGCCCGCGCCCAAAATGAAAAAACAAAGTATCTTGGGAATGTATTCGGATAATAAAAGGTATTTTTTGGCACCTATCAATTCACCCGTTTGGGAAATACACAATTTGGGCCGGGTTCAAATTTAACTGCAAGGTGGGGTCTATCAACAAATTGGACTGGGCAAAAGTGCAAAAAACACGTTTCTTTAAAGGATTGGATTTAAAAAAAGGGATTTTTTTTTCACCTATCAAATTCACCCGTTGGGGGACCCAAAAAAAATTTCAGTATTCACATTTTTAAATGCAAGGTGCCTTTAATGAACAAAAGGGTGTAGTGCACCAAAGTCAAAAAAAACGTAACTGTAATGTATTCCCCCTAATAAAAAGGGATTTTTTGGCCCCCTATCAATTAACCCGGGTAACTACACAATTGTGGATTTAAATTTTAAAATGCAAGGTGGCTCTTCAACAAAACTGGACTGGGGGAAAAGTGCAAAAAACAAAGACCCGTAATGTTTTCCCGGGTAAATAAAAGGTTTTTTTTGGCACCTATCAAATTCCCCCTGTGGGGACTACAAAATTGCTGGGTTCCCAAAATTTTAAATGCAAAGTAGATCTATTTAACAAAGTGGCCTGCCAAAGTGAAAAAAAAACGTTTTCTGAAATGTATTCGGATAATAAAAGGAATTTTTTTGGGACCTATCCAAAATTTTTCCCCCCTTTGGGGGACTAAAAAATGCAGGGATTCAAATTTAAATGCAAGGTGCCTCAATGAACAAAGCTGTAGTCGCCAAAGTCAAAAAAAACGTATCTGAAAAATTTAATTTTGGATATTACAAGTTATTTTGGCACCTATCAACCTGTGCCCGGGCCTTTCTGGATTCTAATTTAAAATACAAGGGGGGATAAATCCCAAAAAAGGTGGAATGGGGGAAAAATTGGAAAAAAGAAACCTAACGAAAAGATATGATTTAAAAAAAGTGGATTTTGCACCTAACAAAAAAGGCCTGCAAATTACTAAAAGATTTTGTATACTAAAAAGTTTTAGGTGCCCTTCCAAGGGAAAAAATTTAAAAAAGAAAACAGTTAATAATAAAACTATTGCCTTTTTCCCCAATAAGTCTTTTGGTTTAACTTTTTCCATTTTTTTTTAAAGAGCTTGTCGGGGCCCCCCTGCGGGGGCCCCCCCCCCGCTCCCCCCATGGGCCCTTTTCCCAACGGTAGTGCCCCCTTTAAAATTCTCTAACCCCAACTATAAAAAAACTTCCAAATCTTAAATTTAAAAAATTGTAAAAGGGTCACGCTAAAAAGTAGAAAGGGTTTTTCTGTGAAGGAAAAAATTTAAAAATTTCGTGAGCTGTTTGGAAACAAGCATAGCGGACGTCCCTTCTGCTCTGGGGGACGCTGGGGGACAATGAGGGGTGAACAGGAAACGCTGTTTTTTATGTAAAACGAGGTCCCGGATTTTTCCAAACCAATCGCAACCCCTTAAAACATCCCAGTCCCTGAAAGTCGGGAAAACCCCATCCCCAACCCCGCCTCTATTCTGTAATCTGGTTTGCTGGCCGCCAAAAATTTCAGGAAGCCCCCTTAAAAAAAAGGGCGATCTTAATAGGATGATGCACAAATTTTTAACCTTAAATTAACCATGTCTAAAAAAAAACCGGGTCCCATAAAAACTGTGCCGTTTCAACTTTGTCCCATAATAATCGCCAACACCCAGTTGTTAGGGATTTATTGATTTTTTTTTTGAAGTTTTGTGCTCTTTTTCCCAAATAATTTTTCAAACCCAATAAGCACGTTTTTTTGGGGTCATTTCTCCATGCCTCACGGAGCTAGGAGCTTTAGATTTATTTTTGAGCCTATCATATTTTTTCTCCCTTTAAAATTTTTAAAAGATTTCCCCTTTTTTCCCCTACATTTATTCGCTTTTAGACCCCGCTTTTAATTTTCAAATTTATTTTATTTATTTGAAAGACAATTCTTTTTGCTATTCACCTAACCCTGGGGTTTTAAAGAAATTTTTCCCCCGGTTTTCCCCGCCCGTTCGAACGGGAAAACATGTTAGGCCCCAGTCTCACACAATGGGGAGGGGGCGGTGGACTTTTTCACCACATTTGAGCGCAAACCCCGGGGCCGACATACATGAGGCGAGCTTTTATGTTCGAGCGCTCGAAAACGGGGGCCCTTTGACCGCCGAGATTTTATATTTGTAATTTTTAATTTAAATTTTGTCTGTTGAAATGTTTGATATGTGTCCCTTTTCCCCCTTGTAAAATTTCTCCCCAGAATGGAGACAACAGGGGCATATGGCACATTGAGGGCCGCCAATGGTCCCATTCCCCTGCCCGCCACTTCCCGGCTCCCGCGTCCCAAATTTTTCCCCCCCATACAACTGGCGCCCCAGAGTCGAGGCGTAGATGCGCCCTTCAGCCGCTGATGCGCTGCTCCTGCGTCCCATCCATTCAACTGGCGCCCCAGAGTCGAGGCGCAGATGCGCCCTTCAGCCGCCGATGCGCCCCTCCTGCGTCCCATCCCATCCATTCATTCATTCAACTGGCGCCCCAGAGTAGAGGCGCATCTGCGCCCTTCAGCCACAGATGGGCTGCTCCTGCGTCCCATCCATACAACTGGCGCCCCAGAGTCGAGGCGCAGATGCCCCCATTTAGCCGCCGATGCGCTCATCCTGCGTCCCATCCTTACCCATGGTTTGGCAATGCGTGTTGCAAAACATAGTAATTGAGTCACACTGGCCTGTGTCTGCTGAGGCAGAACCTCGCAAGCATTCAGCACATTTAAGTCGACACGCCCGTCCCGGTCGTGTGTACATACCGATTATTGCAGTTGCGTCCTTTCGCCTTGCCTTGTCTCTGATCGGAAGTGCAAGATGTATAGAAAGGCGCAGCGCAAAGGGCGCCTTTATATGCCGCCTGAACATTACCCAGAAGGCTTGCGTTGACATTGCGCTGCCCACTGTAGACGCAGTTGCACCCGACGCAGCTGTTTTGGTAATTCGCTTGGCGCCTAATTCTTAGCATTGTTGGACGGATCACATGACCCTCTCAAATACATATAAATCAGGCAATTTACCTACCCAGGTGAGAGACTGCAGAATTTGGGAACAGTAAGTGAAGTGGGGCCCAACACACTGCACAGGGCCAATTGAGTCCTGATTTTCTTCCAACCTGTCCCTTTGTTTCCCAGGCAGTATTGGTAAGGCTATGTCTGCACTGCACAGAAAAAAGTCAATTTTCTCTACGTTTAGCCGTTTCTTAAAACGCAGCTAAATCTACTGTAAAGACCTCCCATAGACTTCTAAAGGAAAAACGTCCTGCTGTCTACACTGATGTTTTTTTTTCCGTTGTTTTTTACTACTGCTCGTCTTTGGCCACATGTTCTAAAAAACGCAACAGCAGGGCACAACATTCTCTACAGGAGTCTATGTAAAGCGCCGGACGTCTTTTGGGTCGTTTTCTGCGTTTTTGGTAGCAATGTTTCTATGCTAACCCTCCCAGGAGACCCAAGTATCACCTAGAGTGGTTGTCCCAAAGGTTATACAGATTCAAATCTGCCTACAAGTGTCAGATGTGTCCTTTTTGAGACCTTTTCTAACAAAATGATCATGCTTTGGTTGCTCATGATTTGTGTCTAATTTTGGCTCACTTTGGTGGGAAAATGTTTTTGGGACAATATTTTGAAGCAAAGAAAGTTATTTTGCTTCTGGCAGAAAGAAAATGCTTTAGTAAAGATTTGGCCCTACTAATGCGTTTGCTAGTCTAACTATTTCCGTGGCCAAATCAGTCCCAAAATGCATTCTTGGGGAAAAATTGGTTAACCAATGTGTTTTGGGCAACCAAAGCCAGCTAACTTTATTTGCGCCAAAATATGTTAACAGAATGTTGTTTTGGCCAAAAACCGTGTAAAAATGTCCTTTAGGGCCAACATCCATCACCAAAGCTCTTGTTGGGGACAAACGCAACCAACATTTGTCAGCACTCCAAACCCTCAAACAACAACCAGCTAACAGATAAATGCAAAGCGAGGATTTATTTTGCCTTTTGTAGGGCGCAGTTACATGCAATGGCTTAATGTATGAATACTTACGATTGTCCAAAGCACAACCCAAAAAACCAATTGCGGCAAACAACGACCGTTGGGTCAGCTGCTTTGGACAGCCAGTGGACCGAAAACTCAGTTTCCTGACATTGTTTCGCAATTATTTGGCTAGTCTTTTTGGGTACACTGCAGTGTAGACATAGCCGAATGGCCAAGTATGTGGAACAATATGTAAGTTGTTTGTCAAGGACATGCTTAATAACGTATACTGTGATTTGTAGTGTGCACAGGTACCATTCCGTTTGGTTAAGGCAGAAGGGTTTAAGGCTACATTGACAGCGTGTAGTAGTGGCCCCTATCACACGCCCACAATAATGGGTCCATTTCATTCTCTTGACCCTGCCATAGGTGATACTAGACAGGACGGAAGTCTTTCCATTTCTGAATCCAACATCGCCCCAAAGCGGCATTCCCCAGAAGTGGTCCAAAAAGCCCGCCTTACTTGGCTTGGGGAATGGCAAGTTGGGTCACATTGCCACCCGACTGCAATCATCTAGTGAAGGATGGGCCCTAGGGCAAAGATTTCCCCGAAAACCTAACTCACTCCGTCTTGCTGATGATGTGTCTGTCGAGGAGCTTTTGTTGAACCTGACTTGCCCTTGTATTTTTTAGTTGGAAGGCGAATGTTCCGGAAAGCCACAAAATAAGGCCAACTGCAGACTTGGAGGCAGCAGGACCAAGTGGTGTCGGTAGGTCAACCACATCAAAAACAGCCACGATCCAATTTACACCCAGAACACTTCAGCACCTTGCAGACCCAACACATTTTTCCACGAGCTATTGTACTGTGGGGCCCCAGGCTCCGTTGTGCATTGGAACATGCAGCCTGTGACACACATGAGTGTAGTGTTTGTTAGGGACCTTATTGCCAAAATACCGCTGGATCAGTTAGCTCCAATGGGACCCTGAATGTCTCCATCTTTCTGGTATAATGCAAACTCTCCTTCATGTGAGGTACACACGACTTTGGGGTAACCATTGTGAGGTCTGTCCCTGCTGTCAGCTCATTAATTGAAGTCCCTCAAACACTTCTTAGGAACAAAAGACCTCAACCACTTGGGACCTGAAACCAACCACATTTGGGTGTGGCAGCAATGGGAGCTTCCAGTACTGTCTTGATTAACCACACAAACTATTCCAAACTGGATTTTTGGGAAATAGCGGCAAGACAGGACACACACACTAGCTTGCCGCGATTCTATTTGGGCTGTCACAGATTATCTAGGACACAGAGTTAGCTGTTGATGACCTACCTCCATAACCCTATGTAACTAACATCCTCCTTTGTAACATTTTTACAGCTCCAGTGCAGTCAATTGCACGGACACGCCAAGGCTGGACTCGTGCACTCTTCACGGAAGAAGAGTTACTGCACATAGTCCAGGTACTAAGGCGTGAACATTATGATGGTTTGCCCCCAAGGCACAGAAATGTGCGCAAGGGGGCACTCATCCATCAATTGGCTGAAGAGCTACACTCCAGGTGTGGCACCCAGCACAGTCCAGTGCTGATCCGCAAACAGTATGCAGATCTTAAAGCAAGAAACCCCCGGCTGTTTGCGCGTCTGGTCAGCCAAGTCCTCCAAGAAGATGGTAAGGATGGCTTTCACTACAAATCCACCAAGTTATGTGTGCTGTTGAAAGGCTAGGCATTTGGTGGGTGGGCAAGGCAAACACAGAGCAAGAATCCCCAGACATATGATCCATGCATTGCCGTACTCTTGGTGAAGTGGAACTGCGTGGAGGACATGGGCTAACCATATTAACCAATCGGCCAATTGGCTAACACCTTGCCCATTTCACAATGACCATTGTTTGGACACCTGTGTTGGGAGTGGGAAAGTTTGGAAGAGCGATGTCACCATCCCATTTCTGCCCAACCACTACATGTGACCCTTGACAAATATTGGGTAGTGGCCAAGCAAAGAGAGGCCTTTCAAACAATATCACCCACATATGTTTGGCAAAGTCTGTGCTATCATTGGTCCAGACTACATACCCACCAGTCCGGACCAACACCTTGCTGTTTGCATCTGGGTGGTGGGGAACCCCTAAACTTGAAAGAACACAACAGGAGAGAATGCCATGTTTCAATCGATCCTGTAGCAGAAAACGGTTTGAACTATGTTACCAGAGTTGTGGATGTTCTCATCTTTCAACAGGCGAAGAAATCAGCAAGCACCGCAAGCAGTGCCATACTGCCAGTGGAGGTGAGCGTGGAGGAAGGTGCCGAAGGGCTGGACCGAGACATAGTAAGTGAACAATACTTTGCACACATTCATGGTGGCCCATCATGTTTAAGAGATGCAAACAATGGTGGTGGTTTTCCAAAAGAGGCATTGTAAGAGGATTGGTCCTCAACCCAGGTCACAATGTGCCAACCCCATTCCTTTCTGACGCAACATCAAAATGTCATGTGAATCTCGCATTCCTTGCTTGGCCAAAACAGGCCAGGCCGAAACACACACACTTTTGTGACCTGTCAAACCCAGTCTGGGCTGATGATGACCGAATGAAAAATAGGGGGGGACATGGATGTCATTAGGCTTGCCATCCTGACCTTTGCTTCTCTCTTTCACTCCCCGGAGCAACATGATGAATATGTCACTCTCAATTTGGTGCCAGTCCCCCCAGAGCCACAATGCCCAGGGCAGCCAGCATCGGACCCAACAGCCCAGAAGGAGAGGCGCCAATTAATGGCTGTGGTGGAGCGGATCGAACGCAATGTGGCCAGGATTGACCAAAATGTCCAGGCCATCCTGAGCTGGATGCCGCTCCCTCCAGAATAATGTTTGTTTTTGAGGGATATTTTTGTTTTGTTTATTATGATTTGTATAAAGCACATGATTGATAACAATGAGCAACTTGTTGATTCGTTCTTAAAGGTTTGGAAACCTGTGTGTGGTGTGAATGGGACGTCTATCTGCTCCCAGCATCCTCATAAGGCAGTGATGTTTTGATGCTTCCAATAATGTTGAGCACACCACTGACACCTGCGGCTAAAATGGTTTGGCATTGACGGGTTGGTTCAGTGGTATCTAATTTTGAGCCAAACAGTGTGAATGTTTGCATTCCAACAATGTCCCTGACTATCGACTGTGCGACGGTTGCATTCTTTGGTTCTCTAATGCACTTCAAACATGACACATGTATCCTGACCGAATGTGCAAATATGCCTGGCTTACCACATGAAGTCAAGGTGACACTGCACACCAATTACTTGATCTTGGGCAGGTGTAATTAGGGCCAAGCTTGGGAGACAGACATGAAAACAAATGGATGACTTGTGTAACATTTTCTGCCGTGGAACATTCGAAAATCTGATTGGCATTTCGAATACTGACTTTTTGGTTGCCCACTTTGGCGTACTTTACTGAGCTTCATTAATTCTGGTCCAAGGGTCAGTATTGACTATTGGGTTTTAAGCTTTCCAATGTGTGTAGTGATTGTATCCAGACAGGATAGAGGGTATCTTCACAGGTTTGCTGTAATGAGGGTAAGAGTTATGCAAACATTGTTGGCCATACTTGGGTCACCCAATTGTAGATATTTCGATCTGCATTTGGTACCTGATGTTATGGAGTTGCTCCGGACTAGTCACCTCTTCCACCCCTTGGTCCTCCATATGGTGCACTTACAGCATTGGAGAAACGACGACCATTTGGCACCACGGCGTAAAAATGTCGGCAAGGGGTCCAGCCTGGAGTGTTTAGGTGCGGCCCGGAGGAGCCGGTTTGGTAGGCAGCACACCCCAGTGCCAATCAGGCAAAGATCTGCACACCTACAAACTAAAAAGTACATACATTTGTGCCTTCTGCTCATGCATGTCCGCCAAGAAGACGGTAAGGATATGTTTCAACTCAACGACAACAAGTAATGGTTTCTGTTTGGAGCCTTGGAATGTCGATGTTTGCTAAGCCAGACACATAGCAACAATCCAAAGACATATGATACATGCATTTCAGCAGCCTTGCCTCCTGTCAACTGCCTGGAGGACATCTGGTTAGCACATTATCACTGCAACTAATTCCATAACACATTGGCCATTTAACACTGGCCACTGTTTGCACACCTGTGTTTGGAGTTTACCATTTTCAACGAGGCCTGGAAGCCTAACATTTAAGGTGAACAAGAAGATGAGACACTATCAAAATATTGGTTAGTGGCCAAAGAAAGCGTGCCATTTCAAACACTAGCACACACATCTGTTGGCCAAAGTGTGTTAGCTTTGGGCCAGACTACCTAACCGCCAGTCGGGAGCCACCCCTTGTTGTTGTCAGATGGTTTGCGGATAATCCCAACGCCTTCAAATACATGACTTCAAGAACCAGACAATGTGATGGGCAAAATGATCCTGGACAGGACAAAAGGTTGCACAATGTTTCTTGATTTTGGGAGGATGTGGTGTTATTTCACCAGGCCAAGAAAGAAGCAGCACCCACAGCACCAACTGCAGTGCCACAGTGCAGATGGAGCAGAGTGGGGAGGAAGGTGCAGAAGCACAGGACAGAGACGGATTCCGCGGAAAAGAGTGACTTTTTACGATAGTACATTATATTTAGACGAACATGTGAGTGTGTGGCTTGGTTACTAAAGGCTGAAGTATGTAGTTGGGGGTGATTTGGGAAGGAGACCATCAAGCCGCAGCGTCAAAAGGTGCTGCTCTAGGTCTGTTTCCCGGAATGTTAAACAAACAGCTGTTACCTTACCTGTTCCAGGCTGGAATGCTTTCAGCGTGCCATTTGGGGACCCTTGGATCACATGTCTAAAACTGTAGAGGTGTAAACCACACTTTTTGGGCCACAGTAAGCTATGGACAAATAATGCTAGTCCATGCCTGAACAGTTTCAGACGTGGCCCCTTGGGTCTTATTCCGAGCGTATATGTGTGCATAGGTCTGGTCAGAGCAGATTCATTATGACTCACTGTGCTAATAGCACACACTTCTTGGGCCATAAATACAGTCTTTGACGGAATAGTGGAGCAATGGCAACCATCCATGGCGTACCAGCGCCTGTCTATCGCGTCGGCACTTTCAAATCACACCAATTGGATTGGACACAGTAGCGGCGCCTCGTAAGACTGAAGGGCGCAAGAGCCCCTGTGTTCCGAGGTGCCACTTTCAAAAGTCTACTTTAGTGTGGGACGCAGTGGCGGCTTCATGCGACGCGGCATGGGCACTACTGCGCCTCTCTTCCACGGCGCCTCTTTCATATCACACCAATAGGATTGGACGCAGTAGAGGAGCCTCCTAAGACTGAAGGTCGCAGGAGCGCCTGTGTTCTATGGCGCCACTTTCAAATCACACCAATAGGATTGGACGCAGTAGTGGCACCTCCTAAGACAGAAGGGCACAGGAGCGCCTGTGTTCCGCGGCGCCACTTTCAAATCACACCAATAGGATTGGACGCAGTAGCGACGCCTCCTAAGACTGAAGGGCGCAGGGGTGCCTGTGTTCCACGGCGCCAATTTCAAATTATACCAATGTGATTGGACGCAGTAGCCGCGCCTCCTAAGAATGAAGGGCGCAGGGGCGCCTGTGTTCCGAGGCGCCACTTTCAAAAGTCAGTAATAGTGTGGGATGCAGTGGCGGCACCATGCGACGAGGCAAGGGCGCAACTGCGCCTCTCTTCCGCGGCGCCACTTTCAAATCACACCAATTGTATTGGACGCAGGAGTGACGCCTCCAAAGAATGAAGGGCGCAACTGCGCCTCTATTCCGCGGCACTACTTTCCCATCTGAGCAATAGTATTGGACGCACACCCCAAGCTTAGAATGTCTTGTTGCCCTAAAATCCACGGGTAAGTGCGTGGCCAGACGACGTGTGAAGATTAGCATGCAGCCGAGCGGTCCCTTTGCACCACCCACTCCAGCACCCAATGCGCCCCACACACCCGAATAGGCTGTTGTCGGCATTAGGTTACAGGAAGGGCGCAGGACTTTACTTTAGAGGTGCATCGTGTGCGCTCAAAGACGCATTACAGGCTGGCCCCCTGCCATCACTTGGGCCAATCAAAATTAGTATAAACAAACGAAAATATCCAGCAACACAACTTCTCACCAAATTTCTTAAAAACGGATGATTGCTTGCAGCTTTATTAAGTGTTCCAAAAATGCATGTTAAAAAGGTGCCGATGCACTACATGTTAGTGTATAAAAAATGTCTACACGTTTCAGGAGACTAACAAACGCTCCCTTACTCATGACATGACATGTTCAAATGAGTATCTCATAGGGTCACATGACCCACATCAGGTGTACCAAGACATCCATTTAAAAGCTATAAGAAAACCTATATATTTAATAAAACAAAATACACATAACTGGAATGCACAATTCTCTAATAGTGGAACATAATGTCATGTCTTTTGTTCATACCTGCAGGAAGTCTAGTATTAAGACGTAAGATCCACCATGCTTCTCTAGATAAAACTTTTTTGCCAAAATTTCCCCCTCTCTCTGGTTTTCTCACTGCTTCTATCCCATTACATTCAAAAGAGTTGAGACTATCTTCATGGAATTCCACAAAATGTTTTGTAGCTGCTGACATGCCACTAGTGAGATCTCTGCGCATATCTGAAATATGTCGACGTATACGTGTTTTAAGACTATTTGTTGTGCACCCCACATACTGCAGCCCACATGTCGTACACAAAATTAGATATACTACATTGGTTGTGCAACAATTAATGTAAGAAGAGATAGTAAAATTCTCATTAGTGGACATGGCTGTAAACGTTTTAGTATTGCGCATATACATACAAGTGAGACAATGTTGGTGTCCACACTTGTATGATCCTTTTGTGGCAATCCAATTGCCTTTTACCGGTTTGTTGGAAATGTATAAGCTGGGTGATAAGATATTGGCTAAAGTTGGTGCTTTTCTAGAAACATACAAAACATTGTTATTTATGATATTATACATATTCTCTTGGGCATAAAGCAACGGTAAATTTTTTCGCACTATCTTTACAATGTCATAATATTGTGAACTAAACATTGTACTGAAGACAATTTTTTTATCCTTATGATTTCTATTTTTACGTTTATCTTTGTGGGAACTTTGTTGCAACAAGGTTTCCCTAGGTATATTAGCTACCTGTTCTGCCGTCTGTCTTAACAAACTTTCTTTGTACCCTCGTTGTTTGAGTCTATTTATAGCCATATTAGTGTGTTCAACGTACGTTTCAGTTTTGGACGAATTTCTACTGATCCTTATGAATTCTCCTCTAGGAATATTAGCCGTAACATGCTTGGGGTGGGCGGAATCAGCTCTGACTATTGTGTTACAAGCTGTAGGTTTTCTGAAAGGAGTGATTATAATGGGCTCTCCATGCTGAGCAGACAGTACAACATCCAAATAGGATATAGACTGCCTCTGCCTATTGTATGTAAATTTTAGATTGAAATCGTTGTTATTAATGAAATCAAAAAATTGTTTTACTGATGACTCGTCCCCCTCCCACACCAGGAGGAGATCATCTATATATCTTACGTACCACCTGATGTGGGAGGAGAAAGGACAGTCATCAGCAAAAAGAAACAACCCTTC
Organism: Phyllomedusa bahiana; assembly: GCA_025379985.1. Taxonomy (NCBI): domain Eukaryota; kingdom Metazoa; phylum Chordata; class Amphibia; order Anura; family Hylidae; genus Phyllomedusa; species Phyllomedusa bahiana. The sequence continues at coordinate 47,797 of JAODAL010007464.1, forward strand.
CCATATGATGGAGAGCAACGCGCTCCCATTGATGCTCCTCTGCATTGTACATAAAACTTTCCATCAAAAGAAAAAAAATTCTTCTGCATAAGAAACTCTACACACTGTACAATATATTGATTGATGACACTTGTATACTGGCTATATCGACATAAAAAAAATGTGTAACATAATTGAGGCTTTATTATGAGGTATTGACGGATATAGCCCCACCACGTCACAAGCCAGCCAAGAAAAAGACTCCTTCCATATAAATTTTTATAAGATAGAGATCAGGCACTTTGTATCTTTAATGTACCCAGGAATTTCTAAAACTAATAATTGGAGCAAAGCATCCACCCATTCCCCTAAAGGCTCAAAAACAGATCCTACTCCACTGACAATCAGACGCAGAGGTGGAGGAAAAAAATCCTTGTGCATTTTGATAAAGGAGTGCATGATTGGCGTGAGAGGGTGATCAACAAAAAGTTTTTCCGCTAAATCCAAAGTGATAGTTCCTAGGAAAACAACTTCATTCAAAAGATTCTTTAATTTTCTTTGTACCAATGTAGTTGGATTATAAGACAAAAATCGATATGTAGATGTGTCCTGAAGAAGATCCTCATTCAACTTGTTGTATAGTCCCGCATTAATGAGCACCACTCCACCTCCTTTATCAACTGGCCTTATCAACAAGTCTTCATTTTCCTTTAATTCTTTCAAAGCCTTACACTCTTTGTTTGTGATGTTAGAATGCCTCAACATGTCCCTCTCTTGAACTTGCTTATATAGCTCTAATAGGTCCTTTTCTACTCTCTCTTGAAATATATCCAGTCCTGCTGGTCTTGATTGCAGCGGATAAAACACTTCATTCTTCTTTTTGTATGTTGGACAGAGTACATAATTACTGCGCTCTATTTCTCCTTGCAAATTGCGCAGTGATGTTATGCTGCACAATTCCTCAAAAGTGAAAAGTTTATCAGTGATATGCTCCTCTGGGGACTCTAAAGTTTCCACTTCCTCATCAACCATCTCTTCTTCACAATTAGAAAAATTATTTTTAACTGTAAGTAAACGTGCAAATTTATTTATATCAACCAAAGTTTTGAAAAAATCAAATTGGGTTGTGGGAACAAAGTTCAATCCCTTTGAGAGTAGAGAAAGTTGTGAGCACGTTAAACTATAGCTGAATAATTTAATTACCGGACAATCTATTTGTGTTTCCTTGGCTTTCTTTGACCTGTATTTAATACCTCCTCTACGTCTCCATTTTTTGGGATACGATTGTTGCGTTTTTTCTGAAGGCGTCTATTTCTAGGCAAACAACTTTCAGAGTTCGTAGTAGAAATATCTGAAACATCCTCCGATGTAGATGGAGTAGTTGTTTCATCCGTCAGTTCCAAATCCGCAAACGAAACTCTATTTCTCCTCTGATTTACATTGTGTTGCGGATACGGTGTCTGTGCCTTTAAGATAGATCTCGCCTGTTTATTTTGATACCATTTGTACACAACATTTTTTCGTAATCTTGTGTGTCCCGTATAAACTTTTTATTTTTGATCTCAGTAATAATGCCTTCCATCTTAGCCAAATTCCGTTGCATTTTAGTTTCTAAATCTTTATATACCTGCATTTCCTTGTAAGGTTCCAATTCCACCTTCAAAGCAGACATCTCATCATTGACAGAACAAAAGCACACCCTCTTGAGTATCTACAATCAGCTGCATGAGCTTCATGGAGCAGTTGCTTAGAATGTTGTTCCATTCTGTTTCAAATGCTTCTCCATACTGGGATGTGCATATCTTTTTCATTCTGAGACCCCTTGGGATCATTTGTTTACTGATGTAACTCTGTAAAGTGGTTTGATCCCACCAAACTTTAAACTCTTTTATAGCCAGTTTTTCTAGTTTGTGCATATTATGTTTAATATTGTTAGATTCATCATTATCCCTGGAAATAGCAGGTAAGGCAAAAATGTGTGCCGCCTTCTGGCGCCTGGAATTTACCAGAGAATCCTCTGATGGCAAAGACATGACTTTTTAACGTACTGCAAAAAAAAAAATAAGGCTGAACTGGATGGACGTCTTGTCTTTTTTCGGCTTTACAAACTATGAAACTATGAAATTTTTTTATGTAAAAATAATATGCTGTCTTGAGTGTTGTTAGAATACGCATCAATAGATGCTTACAAATTGTGAAACCTTGTCATAACAATGTAAAACAAAATAGAAAATCTTCAGCTCACCTGTGTGAAGAGAGATGGTTGCACGGAAAGGGATGATGAAGACGTTCACAGTGGCGTCCCAATGAAAAAATATAAACAAACGAAAATATCTAGCAACACAACTTCTCACCAAATTTCTTAAAAACGGATGATTGCTTGCAGCTTTATTAAGTGTTCCAAAAATGCATGTTAAAAAGGTGCATGTTAAAAACCTACAGCTTGTAACACAATACTCAGAGCTGATTCCGCCCACCCCAAGCATGTTACGGCTAATATTCCTAGAGGAGAATTCATAAGGATCAGTAGCAATTCGTCCGAAACTGAACCGTACGTTGAACACACTAATATGGCTATAAATAGACTCAAACAACGAGGGTCCAAAGAAAGTTTGTTAAGACAGACGGCAGAACAGGTAGCTAATATATCTAGGGAAAACTTGTTGCAACAAAGTTCCCACAAAGATAAACGTAAAAATAGAAATCATAAGGATATAAAAAATTGTCTTCAGTACAATGTTTAGTTCACAATATTATGACATTGTAAAGATAGTGCGAAAAAATTTACCGTTGCTTTATGCCCAAGAGAATATGTATAATATCATAAATAACAATGTTTTGTATGTTTCTAGAAAAGCACCATCATTAGCCAATATCTTATCACCCAGCTTATACATTTCCAACAAACCGGTAAAAGGCAATTGGATTGCCACAAAAGGATCATACAAGTGTGGACACCCAACTTGTCTCACTTGTATGTATATGCGCAATACTAAAACGTTTACAGCCATGTCCACTAATGAGAATTTTACTATCTCTTCTTACATTAATTGTTGCACAACCAATGTAGTATATCTAATTTTGAGTACGACATGTGGGCTGCAGTATGTGGGGTGCACAACAAATAGTCTTAAAACACGTATACGTCGACATATTTCAGATATGCGCAGAGATCTCACTAGTGGCATGTCAGCAGCCACAAAACCTTTTGTGGAATTCCATGCAGGTAGTCTCAACTCTTTTGAAAGTAATGAGATAGAAGCAGTGAGAAAACCACAGAGAGGGGGAAATATTGGCAAAAAAGTTTTATCTAGAGAAGCATGGTGCATCTTATGTCTTAATACTAGATTTCCTGCAGGTATGAACAAAAGATATGACATTATGTTCCACTATTAGAGAATTGTGCATTCCAGTTATGTGTATTTTGTTTTATTAAATATATAGGTTTTCTTAACTTTTAAATGGATGTCTTGGTACACCTGATGTGGGTCATGTGACCCTATGAGATATAATGAGATACTCAGTTGAACATGTCATATCATGAGTAAGGGAGCGTTTGTTAGTCTCCTGAAACGCGTAGACTTTTTTGTACACTAACATGTAGTGCATCGGCACCTTTTTAACATGCATTTTTGGAACACTTAATAAAGCTGCAAGCAATCATCCATTTTTCTGAAATTTGGTGAGAAGTTGTGTTGCTGGATATTTTCGTTAATCAAAATTAGTCCCCAAATAAACCAGGAAATCAGATCACACGGAGACAGACGGCAGCCATTTTGAGAAGTAAGTTCACTCTGTCCAAATCCAGGCCAGAGACCAAAGGGATGAAGGTCTGGGGGGTGACCCATAACTTGGATTCACAGGGCATATTGGAAGGCACACTGTGCGCCCAACAATAGCCCACCAAGTAGCAAAGTACCTGCTGGGGAGCGCATAGTTGTCAAGCACTGATGGACATGCCCCCTAGATTTTCAAGAGGACACGGATGGGGAACGTGGACCAACAAGTACAAGGTCACTTAAGGGTGACACCCCACCCCAACAACATATTGTCAGCCTGGCCAGACACACGTTCTTCCCGCTGCTGGTGAGACACACACAAGGGACACTCAACATTGGGGGCCAGCACGTCAGACATGGCCCATTACGAAGTGACGTGCGACTTGGGTCACATAGGATGGCCAAGACAGTGGCCAACAGAGCCGGTATTGTCAGTTACTGATATTTCCTTCACACACAGGAGCTCAAGTTCCGAATGGGCCACAAATGGCACTGCTGTAGAAACCTGAAGCACACATGTTACACACGCTGCCCAAATCTAAACTTCATCATCTATGAATCCGGGCCACCACTACATAACATACTTGGGAGGGTGTGCGGGACCCGTTGCACCAACAAGTATGGGAGCACTTACCGGACTTTCCTCAAAAATTGGCAACCCGATACAGAGCCCAATCGTTGCAACACGGGAACAAAATACTGTATGTGACAAAGCCGCAAATAAAGCCCCGGAAACCTACATCACACATGTGCTAGCAACACTCAGGGGAAGTCACATTGCCATCTGACGTCAAGAAGCTGTGGCGTGATCAAATGCCACTTCCATGATTAATATCACTGTATAGCAACAACGGTGTGCTAACCCCAATGACTGATTGGCTAAGCTGATGTACAAAGGCAATCATTCTGGGCCCTCACTTTTGTTATTTGGTTTCCAGGGGGAAAATCAAGATCAAAGGCAAACACTGCCAAGAAATCGTCCTGCACCAAGCACAAAACCATGGATTCCACAGCAGCCAGCTCAGGAGGTAGGTCACATATGTGCAAAATACAACCACTCACACTTACATTGGGAACACTTAACCACCTTTGATCAAAGACACATTTGCGTGAAAACCATTGCACTGGGTCTTCACAGGGTCACGTGTGCGAATCAACAAGCCAGGTGTCCCAAACCTCAGGGTTGCTTTCATCCCTGAGCTGCTTCCCCAACATATGTGTCATCACTTGGCTCGACTGTGAACCTGAATTAGAAGTTCTTGGGTAGAATGGATAAATTAAGTAATTTGCAGGAAGGAGGAGCATCGACATTCAGGAGGCAGATGAGCTTTTAAAAACCAGACTGATGTATGTCACAGCTGTCAGCTCAGTAAGAGCAAAACAGCCAAAAAGGTCATTCACCACCCCAAAAAAAACCTTGTGGGGTTTAAACTGGGAAGGGGAAAAAAAAATGTTCTTTAAAATTTCCCCAAAAACCCTTTGTTTTGGGAGCAAAAAAAAATCCCCAAAGGCCAGAACAAAAAATGAAATTTGGCTTTAAAAAAAAGGCCCAAAAAATGTTGGGGTTGAAATAAAAAAAAAAACTAAACCTGTTTTTAACCTTACCGGGGGGGGAAAACCCCCGGTTGCCCCGTTTCCCGGGGGGTTTTGAAAGGGGCTGCCGTTTTTTCCCAAAAAAGGGAAAATTGGTGGTGAAATGATGGCCCCAAAAGGGAACTACCCGGTGGTCGGCGGAGGGGCTAAAGCCCTACGGGGGGGCCCCCCATGGGGTGGGGAAGGTATTTGGACCCCAGGGAACCCCCAAAAATTTTTTCCCCCCCTGGGGTTTTTGTTGGGGAACAAGGGGAAATTTTCGGTGGGAAAAAAAAAAGTAAGGACTGGTTAAAAGAAAAGGGCAGGGGTTGGGGCAACCAACAAAAATTTTTCACAAATACCCCATATATAAAACCGAACGCCCCAGGGGTTCAGAATACATGTTTTCCCTAAATTTTTTTTTTCCCCCAAAAAATCAAAACCCCTGGGATTTTAAAAGGGCCCTTTTCCCCGCTTGGGGGTATTTCATTTAAGGGGTTTCCCCAAAAATTAAAAACCCCCTTTTAAAAAATTTTTCCCCCCCAAGGGAAACTTTTAAAGGAAAAAAAAATATTTCCAAGTTTGGCCTTTATTTCTTTATAAAAATTTCCCCTTTAGAACCTTTTTATCCCCCCTCCTTTAACTAATTTCCCATCCTTTTTGGGGGGGGGTAGGTTCTGGGTTCCAAAGCTTTTAAACCTTTTTTTTTTGGGGAACTACCGGTAAGGAGGAATTTGCGGAAAAAAAAGGGGGGGCCACACCCCCAAAAACCCCCCCCCCTGGGGAATAAAACCAAAATGCACCTGTGTGTCAAAGAATGGGGGGATTTAAAAAAATGTTTCCCATTTTTATTGGCATAGGTGAATTTCCCCAAAGGGGGGGGGCCCCAAAATTATAATGACATTTCCGGGTGCCCCGAAAAAAAATTTCCGCCCCCAATTTTACCCCGGAAAAAAAGCTGCTAAATGATGATAAAATCAAATCTAAAAAAAAATTTTTTGGAGGCACCCAATATGGGGGGGGGGGCAATCCAAAAAAGGGGGCCCTGGGAAAATTTTTAAAACCCCGGATTTACCCCCTTTTAATCCAAAAAAAACAAAACCCCCTAAAATTTGGTTTCTTCCAAAACGGCCATCAAGAAACCGGGCCCCCAATAAACAATGGCTTTTCGGGGGGTCTCCCCTTTCCCAGAAAAGAGGGAAATGGGAACCCCTTTGGGGATAAATTTGACATTTAATTTTTTTTTTTTTTCCTGTTTGTTTATTTTTTTTAAAATTTTCAAAAAATTTTATTAAACCGCTTAATCCCAAAAGGGGAAAACTTTTTTTGGGGGAAAAATTTGGGGAACATTCCCCCCAAAATCCGCCCAAAGATTCCCAAAATTTTGACAAAGGGTTTGGGGGAAAAAGGCTGCTTTTCCTTGGGGGTCATGGGGTATTATATTTGGCACAACAGTGTGAATGTGGCCAGTCCCACCATGTCCCTGACTAGTGAGTGTTTAAAGTCACCATTTGTATTGGGGCAAACAAATGTGGAACAGCACACATGTAAGCTGACACACTGCCCTAATATACTGTATGGACAACATGACGTGAGTGGAACAATTACCAACAATTTCTTCCTATCTAACATTAACACGTATTTTTTACTTCTTTCTACTTTTATTCTATCTAATATCTACAGCAAAAGCCAGCCCTGCACTGGCCTGGCTTGGACCTGTTGGCCTCCAAGCGGGATTTCTCAGTTCCCTGGGCTTAGTATTTGTCGTATTTCGGCACCTATTTATGTCCGCAATACCTCACAAACTCTGCTTAAAAGAATGAGCAAATATCAAAGAATGGCTAACGCTGGCAAATAAGGACGTATTTCCAAAGGAATTTATGTTTGGAAAGACGTCAGGATGGAATGATGGACGTAATTATGGACGTTAGTACGTCCTAATTGGCCTCGGAATACAGTGGAAGCTACTAGTTAATTATTTCAGCACATTTGATGATGTTTTTATGGACATAAATACGGATGTAAATACGTATATAACGAAGCATGGGGAACATAGAAGTCCTGCTTTGCGAACCACAGGTCCCAGCCAGACCTGTGCTGTGCTGGTTTGGGCTGTACAGACTAAATTGCATAAAATGCGAATGAAGAGCCAAGCAATTTTTAAAATGCGATAAAAAAAAATAAAATCATCTGTGCAACCTCTCTACAACATCTGTGCCACCTCTGAGCAACATCTGTGCAACAGGTGGGCAACATGTGGGCAACATCTGCATTGGCTTATGTGCTGTTACATTAGTGTAAATGACAGGGACTTGCGAATACATTTGGTAGTGGATCTATTTATCTTGGAACCTCATCTATATATTGTGATTAATATGAATGTCAACAATGTCTTTATACATTGATGTTGTTTTTCCACCACTTGGATATGTCTGTTGATTAAGTAAATCCTTTCCATTTGCGAGCCATTTTATTCTTCATACTGTGTAATGTATCTCCGAGGTGAAATCCGTTCCGTAATTACATTGCAAATACGTGCCACAAAGTGTGGCACGTATTTGCGATGTAAAGCCTGAACGGATTTCGCCTCAGTAATACAGTCAGCCTAGTAAATAATGTTGACTGGACTTCAAAGGTGAAATCCGTTCCTGATTTACATGGCCACTATTTTCAATGTAATTACTGAACGGATTTCGCCTCGGAGATACATTACACAGTATGAAGAATAAAATGGCTTGTAAATGGAAAGGATTTACTTAATCAACAGACATATCCAAGTGGTGGAAAAATAACATCAATGTATAAAGACATTGTTGACATTCACATTAATGACAATATATAGATGAGGTTCCAAGATAAATAGATCCACTACTAAATGTATTCGCAAGTCCCTGTCATTTACACTAATGTAACAGCACATAAGAAAATGCAGATGTTGCACAGATGTAGCCCAGATGTTGCCCACATGCTGCACAGAGGTAGCACAGATGTTGCACAGAGGTTGCACTGATGTTGCCCAGAGGTTACCAAGATGTTGTCTTAGACATTTTCTTGAAAAACAATTTGAGAGGTATTTGCCCTGCGTTGAGGTTTAATGCAAATCAGTATATCCAGAAAAAGACTTGCTGGGTCCTGTTGTCCTCAAAACAGGATTTATTGCTTTACTAGTTATTCTTCTTGACAAATCATTGCTTGAACGAGTGTACTGCTGTCAGTGTAGAACTCGAGCACATTACAATCATTCCGCGCTACAATTCGACTTCACCGCTAGATTTGACCACATTAAAACTAGGTCTGCCTGTCGGAGCTGGCGAGCGCTTTCAATGCGCCTCACTTGCCGACCGCGATCTTTCAATGCCCTCGGAGTATTTGAATGTGCTGGGTCCCACCACAGAAACGGGGCCCCCACCGCGCCATTGCACGCCCCTTCGTGTTAGGCGCATCCCAAAGTGGCGAAGCTTGGCCTAACATCGATCCCTGCGTCCGACGGGGATTCGAGTCGGTTGAGCCTCAGTTTTCGCCAGAAAACAGGCGCAACTCCGTATACATGTCGCCCTTAATGTTTTTGTTCTACTTTTGTACATTTTTTACATGCAATTATGGGGGCCGCCAGGGGTGTAGCTAAGGGGAAAAGTCAGTTTGGGCCCCCCCTCCTCAAAATGGAGAAGTTTCGGGGCATGTTTAGGAGGTGGGACCTGGACCTGTTCGGGTTTTTCTAGTTTACCGTGTAATATAATTTTTTTCCCCCCATCTCTCTTTGTTACTTTTAGAAATGATCACTGGATCAATATATTATAGCACTTGTGCACTGCAGTATATTGCCATTCTAGTGATCTATGGCACCCTTCCGCTGGCCCTTCAGTGGAATGAGCCATACATCCTGCAGAAGTTTCTGTAACTGTAAAAAGTGGGGCAGAAAATTCTGCAGGAGACAAACCAGACAGGAAAGAAAAGAAAGAAAAACACAAATGATGTCACACCCACCCTCACCTGACTAAAATATAATGTAAGCAAAGAGTGTGTTCCCCTCACCTGTTCATGGGAGATGGATGCAGGGATGGTCTCCAGGACATCTTTCCACTAGTATGGTGATCACCTAACCATGGACGTCTCCTCTAGGGACAATAGTGTCCAGGGGTCACCCAACAGTGCCTGGACCAGGTACCAGCGCAGGAAGAAGGTGGTGCAGCCTTGGCCCACCCTAACCCACTGCCCATAGACAGCCAGTCGTACAGAACAGACACACATCATCTCATATCTATCTCTCATCTATCTCATATCTAAATACCTATGTATCGTATATCCAGCTCATATCTATCTTAATCCATTAACTTCATCTAGCTATATCTCAATGCTATTTCATATACACTCACCGGCCACTTTATTAGGTACACCATGCTAGTAACGGGTTGGACCCCCTTTTGCCTTCAGAACTGCCTCAATTCTTCGTGGCATAGATTCAACAAGGTGTTGCAATGATGCTCAATTGGTACCAAGGGGCCCAAAGAGTGCCAAGAAAATATTCCCCACACCATGACACCACCACCACCAGCCTGAACCGTTGGTACAAGGCAGGATGGATCCATGCTTTCATGTTGTTGACGCCAAATTCTGACCCTACCATCCAATGTCGCAGCAGAAATCGAGGACTCATCAGGACCAGGCAACGTTTTTTCCAATCTTCTACTGTCCAATTTCGATGAGCTTGGGCAAATTGGAGCCTCAGTTTCCTGTTCTTAGCTGAAAGGAGTGGCACCGCGTGTGGTCTTCTGCTGCTGTAGCCCATCTGCCTCAAAGTTCGCCGTACTGTGCGTTCAGAGATGCTCTTCTGCCTACTTTGGTTGTAACGGGTGGCTATTTGAGTCACTGTTGCCTTTCTATCAGCTCGAACCAGTCTGCCCATTCTCCTTTGACCTCTGGCATCAACAAGGCATTTCCGCCCACAGGACTGCCGCTCACTGGATGTTTTTTCTTTTTCGGACCATTCTCTGTAAACCCTAGAGATGGTTGTGCGTGAAAATCCCAGGAGATCAGCAGTTTCTGAATTCTCAGACCCAGCCCTTCTGGCACCAACAACCATGCCCCGTTCAAAGGCACTCAAATCACCTTTCTTCCCCATACTGATGCTCGGTTTGAACTGCAGGAGATTGTCTTGACCATGTCTACATGGTCAAGAGTTGCCGCCATGTGATTGGCTGATTAGAAATTAAGTGTTAACAAGCAGTTGGACAGGTGTACCTAATAAAGTGGCCGGTGAGTGTATATCTACCTATGTATTTCTCTATCTCATCTATCATTTATCATCTGTCATACCTTTCTATCTTATATATGTCTCTCATAGCAATCTATTTCAAATATATTTATCTATCAACCTCTCTATCTCACATCCTTCTCTCTCTCTCATATCTATCTAACATTCACCTATCTGTCTATCTCATATCTATCTTATATATATCTCATATCAATCTATTTCATACCTATCTAAATAGCTTATACCCATCTCTCATATCTATGCATCCATCTCATATTAATCTACCTATGTATCGTATATCTATCTCATAGCTTTTTCAACCTATCAATGTCACCTCTCTATATCTCATATCCATCTACCTATGTCTATTTTATCTATCTCCTATGTATTTCTCTATCTTATACACCTCTCTCTCATATCAATCCATTTCAAATCTATATACCTTATACCTATGTTTCACACACTTTATATCTAATTACCTATAAATCTAATCATCAGACACAGTCAGGTATAAAAGAATTTGCAGTGTGACAATTTTTTTAATGTAGTCTAGGTCCACCCTATGTATACACACTATATAAACTCATTATACAAGCACACTGTACATACAAAAAATTATAAACACACATACTATATGTATACACCCACAGGCACTACACACGCTATATAAACACAATGTATATACACTGCAGCACATACACTATATATACATGCTATCAAGACCGCGAAACTGCACTCAGGGCGAGGTGAAGAAATTTTGCCCCCCCCCCTCCCCTTTAACAAAATTTGCGCTACGATACATCACCGTCAACCAAATAGACAGAGAGCTTTACCACAATGTGCTACGTATAAAACTACTAAATAATAGTCATACAGTTACCAAATAACACTGCTACACAAAACCAGAATCCTAAGGCTAATAGTACCAAGTCCTGCTAAGACCACTTATCACCACCACATAGTGACCGAATACCACAACACTTGACCACATATCACACTATATAGGGGACTGAATAATACAAACTGACCATTACCGAATGCAAACCATTATATACATCCTATAAAAACCGGCATACAGTGACCATACTGTAGTGGGATACAATTGTACACAGGCTCGGGCAGACATATAAATGATTACAGTAAAGTTACATCCAGGGTCTTACAGGAGACGTCTCTGAAGAGTTGTTCTCTTTCTCTTTTTTCTCCATCTGCCCCAGACACCATGCGATTTCCCCGGCCAGGGACTTTTCACTGTAGAAATTTACAAAGCAAAAAATCTTAGGAATCCTCACTTTATCGAACTTCTCTACCAATTTCCTATCTCTATACAAACTCCCCATCTATAGCACCTCATATGGTAGCCATGTAATATACCCCCTGTAGCCAGACAGTAGCCCATAGTAGCACACTGTAGCCATGTAGTGGCCCTCTGTGGCCAGATAGTTGTCCCTGTAGCCATGTAATATTTCCCCTGTAGCCATGTAGTAGCCCCCCTGTAGCCAGGCAGAAGCCCCCTGTAGCTATGTAGTAACCCCCTAATGCTGTGTTAGTAGCCCCCATGTAGCCATGTTAGCCCCCCTGTAGCCAGGTAGTAGCCCCCATATAGCCAGGTTAGCCCCCATGTAGCCAGGTAGCTGCCCCCATGTAGCCCGGTTAGTCCCCATGTAGCAAGGTCGCTGCCCCCAGTAATAGTAGCTGCCCCCATGTAGCTAGGTAGCTGCCCCCATGTAGCCAGGTTAGCCCACATGTAGCCAGGTTATCCCCCATGTAGTAAGGTAATAGCCCCTGCAGCTAATGATAAAATAAAAATAAAAAAAAACCTCGCCACTGGTGATCACGCTGCTTATCACGCAGCTCCCAGGGATCGCCTCGGCGGCAGAGCTGCCAGCCGAGGAGATCGAGCGTTGCAGGGGGCGTGGTGAAAGCCGTGCGCCCCCAGCGGCGCTGATACGGGGGAGAAGGCAGGATGGTAACGATCCGTCCCGCCTCCTCCCTGTAGCAGCAGTTGCACAGCGAGTGTGCACGGGATGAGTGACTCTGTGCGGCCGTGTTACAACGGCTGCGCAGAGTCAAGGGCTGACCTACGGGCGGGCGAGGCTGCATGCTATATATACACAAAATGCATACACTATGTATACACTAGTGAAGAGAGAGAAAAAACCACGGAGGGGCGCTCCTTATAGTGAAGTATATCAAAACGATATTGGTGAAATACACTTATATGTATAGACTCACCTAGTGCAGTTGTGCAGCTATTATAGAGGAAACAACTCTCTAAGCGCGTGTAGAAAAACCATTCAGGTTCATCTGCGGCCCAGTGGAACTCGTCTCCAAAACCACAAAACATGTGGCAGCGGGCATGGGCCCATAAGAACTCAAAATAAAAGATAGCTCCCCGGCGTTTCATCTATTTTAAAACTCCAGGAGATACAGGGAGTTTTCAGGAAAAAGATGTTTAATACATAAACAGCTCATAAAAAAGGTTATAAACCTTTCACAAACATACATAAATTAAAACACTGTCGACGCTTTTTCTCGCCGAAACCCGGGCGTTTTACCCCCAGGAATTGTGATTACAGTAAGTGCCGGGAAAAGAAAGTCATTTAAAAGTATTCCGCACTTCTCATTGGGTGGCTGAGCCGGCCAATGAGAGTAGCGAGCGACAAAAAAGCCATGTTAATCTATGGGAGCAGAAACCAACCAATCGCTGTGAGTCTAACAGCTTCAGTCATTCAAACAAAAGGCGCTTTGGGTTTTTCCAAGCAGATACGCTCCTGTTCTCCCAACAAATCAGGGAGCGAGTCGCTCTCCCCTATGTTGTCAGTATAGGGGCCCGGGAGAAGAGTCACATTAAAGTATAGGACCCAAAATAGCTCAACTGGGGTCGGCCGAGAAATACACAAGCAGGCTGATAAAGAAATCTATAGACAAAAGGCCGCCCCGAATCGGTTTGCAGTTCTTTTAAATAAATACGGATAGATTCCCAGCCCCGGGCTATAGTAAGTTAGGCTTAAGGAAGCTTATATTAAGTACACATGGTTGGTATACTTAGAAATCTCACTACCGACTAAAAAAAAGCTATATATATGGAGGAAACAACGAGATTAAAAACTAATCAGTTTTAAAAGACGTGGGTTAGCCAAAAAAGATTTACGGGCATTTAACCGAGCAAGATAAACTATGGGGTTACATACACGGCACAGTGATTCACTTTGGCCCCTTTTCCCAAAAACATCAATCTTTAGTGGCGCTCCTATCCGTGCATCAATGAATTTTTCAATATATTTCAAATAGCATAGACGGGATTGGTTGGACCCAGGAGGCTCGACTTCTAAAAAACCAATAGGGAAAACGAGCAAACTTACACCATGCATCTCAAATGGAAACAGCCTCGAAATATGATTGGCTAAAACAAAAAAGGGGGTGTCGGCCCTTTCAGCCAATGGGAAAACCCGGGCCCGACACTCAAATGGAAATTATAATGGATTTTTTTACACATTTCACTGCCGTAAATCAGAGCGTGTATGCTGGCTCTGATTGTAATTCCACCTAGGGGTAATAAAAGTCCAATATAAAGTTCGGGGAGAAAAGGGAGATTTAGCTTGATCTATGTCTGACCCTAAAAGACAAAGAGCTAAAATATAAGCCCGCTACTAGGGCAAGAAGCATACTTGCAATTCTTTTGAAAGGGCGCATATAAATATAATGAGAATGTGTGTAGGAAAAATGGGGAGATTATCTCACCCAATAGACATCATGAGGAATCTTCAATAGATAAGCTCCACTGCTTCGTTCATCCCCTTTAGGGGTATTATAGTCTGGAGTTTAAACATCCAGTAGGTTTCACGTTTCTGCAAGAGCTGAAACCTATTGGATTATATTGGGGGGACCTGGTCTTTTTAGGGTTAGTTTCAAAAAGGCTGAATCTTGGTTTATGACATTTCCAAGAAATGACGGGCTACGCTCTGTTTTGAAGGTCCCCTTCGCTTGATACAGGCTTTTTATGCCCGTTCAGTCTCATAAAGGAGGGGTCCTATTTTAGGGCCCCCCATACTGAAAGATCTACAACTACATTCAATATGTAAATAACAAAATTACTTTTACAGTTTAAACCTATGTTTTATGTTATAGCTTTCTTTTGTGGAGTAGATATGAAACTGTTTTCTATTAATAATGCTTCCTTACAACATAAACAATTCGAGGACCCACATGCCAGAGCTGCCCGGATATACCAGTTCCCTGTGGGATAAATTTTTTAATTGTCAGTTTGGCTTGGGGTACTGATTTTTTAATTTAGGAGCCCGTCCTATAGATAAGCAAAGTGGTGTTCCGGGATTAAGGTGGTCCCAAAAAAGCATTTTTTTTTCAGAAGGTGCCAATGTTTGTTTAAAACCCTTTTTAATATCAGGGGGTATGCTGAAGTGAATTGGGTGTCAAGGAGAATTTTTGTCTGTCCTCCTGTCTCTTATTCGATGTTACCCTCATTCTTTTTATCACTATTGTAAACTAAAGGCTCTGTTGTTGAGTGTTCATTGTTTTTCTCCAAGGCATCATCCAATAGTTTGATGGATAACCTTTATCCATAAACACTTTGTTTTAAGAAAAAAAGGCTTGCGTTTTGAATGTGGAATCTTTTTGAGCAATTTTCCTATTTGGCCCCAACTGGCCATACGGAATTGTTCTCCTTTAAGGGCCCATGATGGGCACTTTTAAAGTGAATATAGCTATTACTATCCACACCCTTGAAGTGGGTGGCCGTCTGAAAAATACCTTCGGCCAAAGATATATCGATATCAAGGAATTCCAATTTAGTAGCACTAAATTGGGAGGTGAATTTAATCCCCCAGGTATTTTTATTTAGGTCGTTGAAAAAGATCTTCAATGTAACTGGGAGGGACCTGACCCGATGAACAGCAGTCATCTATATATCTTTTATAAAGTGCCACATGTGTATTAAAGAGGATGGGGGTAGATGTATTGGCCTCGAAAGACCCCATAAAGGGTATTCGCATAGGACAGTGCGGCTCTTGTGCCCCTGGCAGTACCGCGCGATCTGCTTGTATGTATCATTATTGTACAGAAAAAAATTATTGTTCAAAATTAAATACATCCCTCCTAATGAAGGTCTTTTGTTGGGTAGGCGAATCTCATGCAGATAAAGGGTTTCTTTTATAACACCTTATTCCTAGTAGCCCCAACCCAAACTGACAATAAGAACAACTTATCCCCCAGGGAACTGGTATATCCGGGCAGCCTTTCATGTGGGTCCTCGAATTGTTTATGTTGTAGGAGCTTTTTTAATACGAAACAGTTCAATCTAGCTCCACAAAAGAAACTTATAACATCCCAAAAATAGGTTAAAAATGTAAAAGTTAATTTTGTTTTTCATCATTGGGAAAGTATTGTGATCTTCAGTATGTGGGCCGTACTATACGACCCTCCATATGAGACTGAACGGGCATAGAGCCTGTATCAAGCGATGGGGACCTAAAACAGAGCGTAGCCCGTCATTTCTTGGAATGTCATAAACAAGATTTCAGCCTTTTTGAAAATAACCCCTATAGACCAGGTCCCCCAATATAAATCCAATAGGTTTCAGCTCTTGCCCGAAACGTGAAACCTACTGGATGTTTTTAAAACTCAGACTATATACCCTAAAGGGATGAACGAAGCAGTGGAGCTTATCTATTGAAAATTCCTCTGATGTCTATTGGTTGAGATTAATCCCCAATTTTTCCTACACACATTCTCATTATATTTATTTTGCGCCCTTTCAAAAGAATTGCAAGTATGCTTCTTGCCCTAGTAGCTGCTTATATTTAGCTCTTTGTCTTTTAGATCAGACATAGATCAAGCTATATCTTATATTGGACTTTATTACCCTGGTGGAATTACAATCAGAGCCAGCATACACGCTCTAGCTACGAGCAGTGAAATGTGTAAAAATTCCCATTATAATTTTTCCCTAGAGTGTTTGCTCGTTTTCCCATTGGCTGAAAGGGGCCGACTCCCCCTTTTTTTTTATAGCAATCATATTTCGAGCTGCTTTTCCCATAGAGATGCTGGTGTAAGTAGCTCGTTTCCCTTATTGGTTCTAGAAGTCGAGCCCCTGGGTTCCAACCAATCCCGTCTATGCTATAGAAATATATTGAAAAACTTCAGTGATGCACGGATAGGAGCGCCACTAAAGATTGATGTTTTGGAAAGGCGGCCAATGTGATCACTGTGCCGTATTGTAACCCCATAGGTCTATCTTGCTCGGGTAAATGCCCGTAATCTTTTTTGGCTACACCACGTCTTTTAAAACTGAATTAGTGATTAATCTCGTTGTTCCTCCATATATATAGCTTTTTTAGCTCGGTATGAGATTTCTAATGTATACCAACCTATGTGTACTTAATATAAGCTTCCCTTTAAGCCTAACTTTCTATAGCCGCGCTGGGGGAATCTATCCGTATTATTTATAGAACTGCACCGATTCGGGCGCCTCTTTTGTCTATAGATTTCTTTATCACCTGCTTGGTATTTCTGGGCCGACCCCTTTTGAGCTATTTTGCTCCTATACTTTAATGTGACTCTTTCCCCCGGCCCATAACTAACAACTAGGGGAGAGCGACTCGCCCCCTGATTTTTTGGGGAGAACAGGAGCGTACGCTTGAAACCAATCGGCCTTTTGTTTGAATGATGAAGGTTAGACTCACAGCATTGGTTGGGTTTCTCGCCCCTAGATTAAACAGGCTTTTTTTGTCGCTCGCACTCTCATGCCGGCCCCTCCGCCACCCAATGAAGTGCGGAATATTTTTAAATGATTTCTTTCCCGGCACTTTCTGTAATACAATTCCTGGGGTGGCCCCGTTACGGCAGAAACGCGTCGACGTGTTTTTAAATTTTTATGTATGTTTTAAAAGGTTTTATAACCTTTTTTATGAGCTTTTTAGTATTAAACATTTTTTTTCCTGAAAACTCCCTGTATCTCCTGGAGTTTTAAAATAGATGAGCGCCGGGAGCTATCTTTTATTTTGAGTTCCTATGTATACACTACACATACAGTATATACACAGGATATACATTCAGACAGTAAATATACACACATTACAAAGATACTTCTATATACACACAAAGTATACCCAGTATACACACACCTATATATAGCCACATAAGAGTATACACAGTAAATATACACAATATATCCACACCCATACACAATATAAATACACACAAAGTATACATAGAATATATATATATACACACACATTCAAAGTATACACACAGTACATACTCACACCCAGTATACACACACATACATCTATACACACACACACACATATAAATCTATACAAATAGTATACATATTCATACACAGTATACATTTATACACATAGTATACATAACCATACACAGTATACATCTATACACACAGTTACCCATCCCTACCAGTATACGTCTTACACACAGTATACAAATCCATACACAGTATACATCTATACACACAGTATACATATCCAGGGACGTTCCTAGAGGCGGGAAATCGCCCGGGGCACCGAGGGTCCGCTCACCCGAGGGGGCCACCGCCGCCTGCCTCGCCCGGGGGGCGGCCCGGACTCGCGCACCGTTTAAACATGAGGTGTAGTGCTGGACAGGGAGGAGGCAGGGCTATCATTCCCCTCCTCCGCTCCCCCTGTTTGTATAACAAACCCTTCGGACCTGAATGCAGGGACCGTGGGACCGTGGTGAGGTGAGTACTTTTTATTTATTTTATTCTCATTAACTGCAGGGGGCATATTACCTGACTATATGGGTACTACCTGGCAATTATGGGTCACTAACTGGCTATTAGGGGTCACTACCTGGCTATTAGGGGGCACTACCTGGCTATAATGGGCACTACCTGACTATAAGGGGCATCACCTGGCTATAGGGGTTACTGTCTGTCTACAGGGGCTATTGTCTGGCTACAGGGGCGACTACATGACTACCATATGAGGTGCTACAGAGGTAGGAATTGGTAGAGAAGTGATGTTAAAGTGAGAAGTCTAAGATGTTTGTTTTGTAAATTTTACAGTGAAGAGTTGTGGCCGTGAGAAATTGTCATGGCGTCTGGGACAGATGGAGAAGAAAAAGGGAAAAAGAACAACTCTTCAGAGACGTCTCCTGTAAATGCCTGGATGTAACTTTACTGTAATCGATTGTATGTCTGCAGAGCCTGTGAAGAACTGGTATCTGTCACTGTATGCAGGTAAAATTAGTTGTAGTAATAATGGTTCGTATTCAGTAAAGGTCAGTTTGTATTATTCAGTCTCTATATGGTGGCGGTATTCGGTCACTATGTGCTGGTGATGTGGTCTTAGTAGGACATTGGCACTATTTGCCTGGGACTCTGGTTTTGTGCAGCAGTGTTATTTGGTAACTGTATGACTATTTAGTAGTTTTATACGTAGCACATTGCGGTAAAGCTCTCTGTATATTTCGGCTTTGGTTGATGGTGATGCAATGTGTCGCATCGTGGCGCATTATGTTACGGGAGGGGGGGCGAAATTTGTTCACCTCGCCCTGAGTGCAATTTAGCCTAGGAACGGCCCTGTACATATCCATACACAGTATACATCTATGCACACAGTATACACATTCATATACAGTATACACATTCATACAAAGTATACACGCACATATACAGGCATACACACAGTATATACATCCATACACAGTATACACACACATATACAGGCATACACACAGTATACATATCCATACACAGTATACACACATATACAGGCATACACACAGTATACACATTCATACACAGTATACACACATATACAGGCATACACACAGTATACACATCCATACACAGTATACACACACATATACAGCCATACACACAGTATATACATCCATACACAGTATAAACACACATATACAGCCATACACATAGTATATACATCCATACACAGTATACACACACATATACAGCCACACACACAGTATATACATCCATACACAGTAAACACATACACAATAGATTTGCATACTCTTACTTTTCACACCACAAGAAAACAAACAGCCCGGCATGTTGCTGTACCCATGAGACCTCCTCCTCCTGCTGCTGCTCTATTTCCTGTTCCTCCGGGGCCCCTTTCCCTCCTCCTCCTCATGTGACCGGTCTCTCCCGGCCTCTCACAGGCAGCCAGTGAAGCTGTGATTCTTCCTGCGGAGCCTCCGCAGCGCATAAGAAGCATTGCTGGCTGCCTCTGTGTCGGCCCTGATGCTGCCCTAACATATGAGTACATGAGAGTACCTATGGCTGGGTCTCTGTGACCTAGCCATGTGTACAGCTGCTAGAGGAGTGTGGCGAAGAGGGCCCGCAGGCTAGTGTGCCCAGTCGCAAGTGTGACTGCTGAGACCCCTGTAGCTATGCCACTGGGGGCTGCTATCTTAAAACTATGTGGTCTGATTGTTATCTAAGCCCCATTCATAGTCAAACATGATCTTATTCATCTAATAGCAAAACAGTTGTACTGTTTGTGTCTTTTATTGAGCATATTAAGTAACTATCCACAATTCAGGGAGAAAATAAGCGAATCTTTGCATTTAATAACTTGTAAATTCCCTTTCACAGCAATCATCTCCACTAAACAGGGGCATTGCTAGGGTCTTAATAGATCTGGGGCACAGGCCTCTGTGTTACATTTACAGAGTAGGGCTGCGTTCACTTTCCTACCCATTCCCTACCTCTGTACAAACTCCCTATGGAGTTGTAGGTGGGGGTTATGTGGTGATAGGTGGAGGCTGTATTTTGTGTTGGCACTAAGCCATATAACACAATGGTTGCAGGGAAGAGCAGTAGGTCCATATAGTAGTCCCCGGAGTCGATTGCTAAGGTCTTAACAATCGACGTGAGGCCTTAACAACTGGCTTTACAACCGACTGGAGTCCGCGGAGTCGATTGCTAACTCCTTTTCAACTGACTTGTCTTGAGGCCTTAACAACCGGCTTAACCACTGTTAGCGACTTCACAACGTAGTAAATAGTGTGATCCCCCAGTGAAGGTAAAAGGGTCCCCCAGTAAGTTATACGTTCCCAGTTAGGTGGTTATTTACTTTATATATCTCCCAGTAGGTAGGTGTGTAGTTTATATGTCCCGCAGCATGTATATAGGCAGGTTATTGATCCCCAGCAGGTATATGGGCAGGTTATGGGTCCCCTAGGAGGTATATGGGCAGGTTATGGATCCCCCAGTGGATATAGGCAGGTTATGGATCCCCCAGTAGGTATTGGCAAAGGTTTAGGTCCCCCAGCAGGTTTATAGGCAGGTTTAGGTCCCCCAGCAGGTATATAGGCAGGTTTTGGTCCCCCAGCAGGTATCTAGGCAGGTTTATGTCCCCCCGCAGGTATATGGACAGGGTTTGGATCCCCCAGCAGGTATATGGAGAGGTTATGGATCCCACCAGCAGGTAGATTGGCAAAGGTTATGGATCCCCAGCAGGTATATAGGCAGGTTTAGGTCCCCCAGCAGGTATATAGATAGCTTATAGGCCCCAAAAGCACGTTTATATATAGGTAGCTTATAGGCCTCACAGCACATTTTGTAGGTAGATAATAGCTCCTCCCTGCAGTTATAAGTAGATAATAGCCCCCCTCCCTGCACATATAACAGTAGATAATAGCATCCCTCCCTGCACATATAACAGTAGATAATAGCCCCCCTCCCTGCACATATAAAAGTAGATTATAACTCCTCCCTGCACATGTGACAATAGATAACAGCCCCCCTCCCTGCACATATAACATTAGATAATAGCCCCCCCCCCTGCACATATAAAAAGTAGATAAATAGCATCCCTCCCTGCACATAAAAAAGTAGAATAATAGCCCCCCCTCCCTGCACATATAACAGTAAATAATAGCCCCCCCTCCCTGCACATAAAACAGTAGATAATAGCCCCCCTCCCTGCACATATGACAGTAGATAATAGCCCTCCCTGCACATATAACAGTAGATTTGACCCCCTCCCTGCACATATAACAGTAGATAAAAGCCCCCCTCCCTGCACATATGACAGTAGATAATAGCCCCCCTCCCTGCACAATAAAACAGTAGATAATAGCCCCCTCCTGCACATATGACAGTAGATAATTTTGCCCCCCCCTGCACATATTACATTTTATAATAGCCCCCTCCTGCACATATAACAGTAGATAATATCCCCCTCCCTGCACATATAACAGTAGATAATAGCTCCCCTCCCTGCACATATAAAAGTAGATAATAGCCCCCTCCCTGCACATATGACAGTAGATAACAGCCCCCTCCTGCACATATAACAGTAGATAATAGGCCCCTCCCTGCACATATAACAGTAGATAATAGCCCCCTCCCTGCACATATAACAGCAGATAATAGCTCCCCTCCCTGCATATATAACAGTAGATAATAGTCCCCCTCCCTGCACATATGACAGTAGATAACAGCCCCCCCCTGCACATATAACAGAAGATAATAGCCCCCCTCCCTGCACATATGACAGTAGATAATAGCCCCCCCCTGCACATATGACGGTAGATAATAGCATCCCTCCCTGCACATATAACAGTAGATAATTGCCCCCCCCTGCACATATTGACAGTAGATAACAGCCCCCCCCTGCAAAATATAACAGTAGATAATAGCCTCCCCTCCCTGCACATATAACAGTAGATAATAGCCCCCTCCTGCACATATGCAGTAGATAACAGCCCCCCCCTGCACATAAAACAGTCGATAATAGCCCCCCTACCTGCACATATGACAGTAGATAACCTCCCCCCCCTGCACATATAACAGTAGATAATAGCATCCCTCCCTGCACATTTAACAGTAGATAATAGCCCCCCTCCCTGCACATATGACAGTAGATAACAGCCCCCCCCTGCACATATAACAGTAGATAATATCATCCCTCCCTGCACATATAACAGTAGATAATAGCCCCCCTCCCTGCACATATAACAGTAGATAATAGCATCCCTCCCTGCACATATAACATTAGATAATAGCCCCCCTCCCTGCACATTTAACAGTAGATAATAGCATCCCTCCCTGCACATATAACAGTAGATAATAGCCCTCCCCCTGCACATATAACAGTAGATAATAGCATCCCTCCCTGCACATATGACAGAAGATAGTAGCCCCCCCTGCACATATAACAGTAGATAATAGCATCCCTCCCTGCACATATGACAGTAGATAATAGCCCCTCCCTGCACATATAACAGTAGATAATAGCCCCCCTCCCTGCACATATGACAGTAGATAATAGCCCCCCCCTGCACATATAACAGTAGATAATAGCATCCCTCCCTGCACATATGACAGTAGATAATAGCCCCCTCCCGGCACCTATGACAGTAGATAATTTGCATCCCCCCCTGACATATAACAGTAGATAATAGCCCCCCTCCCTGCACATATTACAGTAGATAATAGCATCCCTCCCTGCAAATATAACAGTAGATAATAGCTTCCCTCCCTGCACATATAACAGTAGATAATGGCCCCCCCGCCTGCACTATTAACAATAGATAATAGCCCCCCCTGCACATATAACAGTAGATAAAAGAAACCCTCCCTGCACATATAACAGTAATAATAGCCCCCTCCCTGCACATATAACAATAGATAATAGCCCTCCCCCCTGCACATATAACAGTAGATAATAGCATCCCCCCTGCAAAATATGAAAAGTAGATTAATAAACCCCCCCCTGCACATATAAACGTAGATAATAGCCCCTCCCTGCACATATAACAGTAGATAATAGCATCCCTCCCTGCACATATGACAGTAGATAATAGCCCCTCCCTGCACATATAACAGTAGATAATAGCACCCCTCCCTGCACATATGACACTAGATAACAGCCCCCCTCCCAGCACATATAACAGTAGATAATAGCACCCCTCCCTGCACATATAACAGTAGATAACAGCCCCCAGCATGAATAGAGCTAATTAAAAGTAATAACCTTACAGCACTCATCTGACCTCGCTCCCTGTCGCTGCTCCCGGTCTTTTTCTTCAGCGGTGTGATGTCACCAGGCCGCGCGGGCAGCGTGATGACGCGCACACCGCCCGTACACTCCGGCACGCACAGAGCCGCATCCTGCCTGCGGCCATAGAGTAATCTGCGGAGCTCTCTGCTCCGCCAAAGCATCTAACTGTATGTGCGTCCGGCGTACACACATACAGTTAGTCCCGCCACCGCTGCCGTCGCCAAGGTCCTAAGCCGATAGCTTAGCGACTGGTAATGGCTTAGAACCCTAACGATCGGCGGTGGATAGCGGCGGCGCCGGGGACTACCATACAGGCAACAGCTTACTGGCACAATCTGGGTATTTAGGTGCCCATTCGGTAGATAGGATATAGATGCCGCCAGTAGTTATGGATATAGGTGTCCCATTAGTAGGTAGGGATATAGATGTCGTCAGTAGGTATTGATATAGATGCCCCCTCAGTAAGAAGAGATATAAATACCCCCAATAGGTGGGTATATAGATGCCCCCTCAGTAGACATATAGGTGCCTCATCAGTAGATCAGTAGGTAGAGATATAGAGGCCCTGAGTAGGTAGGGACAGATGTGCCCCCTCAGTAAATAGGTATACTGTATAGATGTCTCCTCAGTTTTCAGGGATATTAGTGCCCTCAGTCAGTAGGTATGTAGAAGCCCCTTCAGTAGATAGGTATACTGGTGACCCCTCAGTAGTTAGGTATATAGATGACTCCTCAGTAGGTAGGTCTATAGGTGAACCCTAAGTAGGTAGGTATACAAGTGTTTTCTCAGTAGGTATGTAGGTATGTACAGGTACCTCCTTGGAAGCTAGATAACCAAAAAAAAAAATAAAATTTTTACTCATTCTCCTGTTCCCAGCGAACGTCACTTTCAAATAGTTTTTTGGGCAGGATTGTGACGGGCATCAGGCACTTGTGTTGTCCATTCAGTTTCACTCGTCATGACGAAATTTATGGCGCTGCTTTATGATGCACTCCCGGTAGTGTACCTTAGGCTTTGCAGCCTAGATGGAGCTGAAATTACATCATGCCATCACCGCCTCTCACCCAAGCAGCACTCATGAGTCATTGGTTAGGCAAGAAGCAGATGGCTCCCTGTCCTTCATTCTTCACTGTATTTGTGATCTTGGTGCACTTTCGTTTGAAGACTCGCCTGTGTGCGGGGCCCACTGGGAATCTGTTCAGGCCAAGTTTGGGGCAGCAGCCATTTTATCTGGGGCACAAGCCTTGGATAAAACAGCCTAGTGATGCCTCTGCCACTAAACATTTACTATACTTCAATAGATCTGCATAGGGTTTGATTTGGACATTCTTACTGGCAAATGTGTTTAGATCTTCAATATTTTTGGAAATCCTTATGTACACAAGCCTCTCCAGATTATGCCACAGAATCTCAATAGAGTTAAGGTCAGGACTCTGAAAAGTAGTTTCTGGAGATGACTCTGTAAAGCAGTGGTTCTCAACCTTTCTAATGGGCCCTGACCCTCAATATATTTTCCTCATGTTGCGGGGGACCCCAAACCAAAAATAATTTTGTTGGCTTTCTTCAAACTGTATTTTGTACATTTAGGGGTTCATATTTTGTGACCCCTCTGAGCGGTCTTTTACATGTCACATTACATATAAGGTACCACTCAGAGCTTTACATAGATGTAACCTTTCGGGGGGAGGCTGTGTTGGAAAATGAGGGGTTACATATGTGCCCCTCATGTGCCACTAAGCCCCCCCTATAAGGGGTGGGGTAAATGTAATGTGTATATCATGTAATGGCTGTGTGTGGTACAAGTAACAGGTTAATAACATATTACTTGTACCACATACAGACAAGACATTACATGATGCAGTGGATGTGTTGGGGTGTGTGTGTGTGTTTAACACTAAATTACCTTGCAGCCAGGAACAGCCCTGCCGTACAGCGTCCGCGGTCTCTCTGCACTGAGTACGGCAGGGCTGTTCCTGATGCTTGGTACATATTGTGGGTGCGTGATGCAGCGCGCTTTCAGCGTCCTGCACGCACCGCCCACAAGGACGGCGGGACGTAAGTCCGTCCTCGCCGCAGCGCCGGTCACAGGAGCGGCTCACTGACCCACCAATGCTGCGAGTAACGGCGCCCACTGCTCCCCCTCCCCTCAGTAATTGAAACGCTGTGGGCGCCGCACTATGCAAGCAGCTGCAGGGAGGGGAGCAGCGGCGGCCACAGCGCTCCTCCCTGCAGCTATTAAGCCAGTGCGGCGCCCCTCTCAGCTCTCTGGCCGGCCGCCCTGCCCGGGCTAGGGGCGACCCCTGTGTTTTGGTCGTTCGACCCCCGCCGGGGTCATGACCCACAGGTTGAGAACCGCTGCTCTAAAGTTTCCTCATACTGAAAATAAAAAAAAACTTTAAGGAGAAATTTAACTAATTTAAACAACCATATATAATCCATTCTGTAATATAGAAATGGTGACTTTTATATAAGGCACAGGTGAGGAACCTTTTTCTGTCAAGGGCAGAAGTACACTGACAAGCAAAAGGGTAACAATGTTTTCAACTTTTGGCTTTCAAGCTTTATATCTCATCATCCACTAAAGCCTTGAACATGAGACTACCATTTTTTTTTATAGACAATTATCTTGTATCTCAAACATAAATTTGACTTCCAACTATTTAGCATATACTTAGTTCTACAGATTCTTATCATGTAAGTGCATTGTTACTGTTTTGCTCTTAAAAATCTATATTTTAATTTTTATTATTTTGTTTAGTATTTTTTAAACCCACCTTCTTTGGCTTTCAACAATGTCTGAATCCTTCTTGGCATGCCTTCGATCAGATTCAAGCATCTCTCGACCAAAATCTGATCCCAGGTCTCTTCTACATGTTCCCAATGTTGGTGCACACTGGTTGAATCACTTGGGTACCAATACTTGGGTACCAATACTGCTTTTTATTCAACTCTACCCATAAATCTTTGATTGGGTTGAGGTCTGAGCACTGTGGAGGCCAATCCAGCAACTCTACTTCGTTGTCATTGAACCATTTCTTCGCCTATTTAGGATACTCATATATAGCTCAGTATTGAAACCATCATTGATACTGGTCAAATATCCAATGCCATTGACTGTGAAATAACCCCATATCATCAGGCTTCCTCCATTAAACATGACGGTTCCTTGAATTTCTCTATCCAGTATCCCTCTTTCCTCTTTATTCTTCCAGACCAATTTGCACCCATTAGAGCCTGGTCTATTGACTTTCATTTCATCACTGCAAATCACTTCTTTCCCATCTTCTGCTATCCACTTTTCATACTGTTTTGCAAACTGCAGCGGACACTTCTTATGACAATATTGAGGCTATCATTCCATGCTTGGTAGAGATGGGTGAATTGATTCTAATGAAGTGGAATTCGTTTAGAATTTCAGGAAAACTTCGGTTCTGAACGAAGTCGAAGTTTGGGGTACTTCGGGTGAACGAAGTATGCTTTTGATTGGTAAAATGGCTGAGAGCACAGGGCGTTACATGGGACAAAGCACTCTGGGAGGAAGAAGGGCATAGCCTGCATGACATGTGCAGAGATGAAGCCAATCAGAGACCGGCGGGATTCTGTGACGTCACCGCACTATATAAGTCCGGGCGCGACGCTGGGAGCTCATACCGCTCTCACTGTACTGATTAGGGAAGGTGCTGCCGCGGCTGATTGTTACTGAAAAAATGATTTTTATACAGCGATTTTTGTGTGGTGTCTCAGCTTGTCTCAAAGACTGCTTCTCTTAATGTTCTATTTCTGATTTTTTGGTGTATTGGATCTGAAGTCCAGAGTGCGTCCACTGCAGCTGCATATACATTTAATGCTATCTGCTCACAGCACATTGAATATCATTTAAAGAAACAGCGTTTTTATAATACAAATACCACTTCATTTTTGGCTGCTCAATTCTTTTGCGCAATTTACATCCAGGGGTTAATTAAGCGTTGTTCTGCTGTTGTGGTGACTCCAAGAAACCGTCTTTTTCACCGCCAAAAATTACAATTTTCCTGTACCATAATTCACAAGCGAAGGTTAATTACAATTTTTTCTCTTGTTGTGTAGCGTAGAAAACACGCAATTGTAACACGCTACAAAGCTAGTAGCTTGTGGCTGCTCAATTCTTTTGCGCAATTTACATCCAGGGGTTAATTAAGCGTTGTTTTTCTGCTCTGGTGACAAAAATAAACCGTCTTTTTCACCGCCAAAATTTACAATTTTCCTGTACCATAATTCACAAGCAAAGGTTAATTACAATTTTTTCTCTTGTTGTGTAGCGTAGAAAACACGCAATTGTAACACGCTACAAAGCTAGTAGTTTCTGGTTGCTCAATTCTTTTGCGCAATTTACATCCAGGGGTTAATTAAGCGTTGTTTTTCTGCTGTGGTGACAAAAATAGACCGTCTTTTTCACCGCCAAAAAATACAATTTTCCTGTACCATAATTCACAAGCAAAGGTTAATTACAATTTTTTCTCTTGTTGTGTAGCGTAGAAAACACGCAATTGTAACATGCTCTCAAAGACTGCTTCTCTTAATGTTCTATTTCTGATTTTTTGGTGTATTGGATCTGAAGTCCAGTGTGCGTCCACTGCAGCTGCATATACATTTTAATGCTATCTGCTCACAGCACATTGAATATCATTTAAAGAAACAGCGTTTTTATAATACAAATACCACTTCATTTTTGGCTGCTCAATTCTTTTGCGCAATTTACATCCAGGGGTTAATTAAGCGTTGTTCTGCTGTTGTGGTGACTCCAAGAAACCGTCTTTTTCACCGCCAAAAATTACAATTTTCCTGTACCATAATTCACAAGCGAAGGTTAATTACAATTTTTTCTCTTGTTGTGTAGCGTAGAAAACACGCAATTGTAACACGCTACAAAGCTAGTAGCTTGTGGCTGCTCAATTCTTTTGTGCAATTTATATCCAGGGGTTAATTAAGCGTTGTTTTTCTGCTCTGTTGACAAAAATAAACCGTCTTTTTCATCGTCAAAAAATACAATTTCCTGTACCATAATTCACAAGCAAAGGTTAATTACAATTTTTTCTCTTGTTGTGTAGCGTAGAAAACACGCAATTGTAACACGCTACAAAGCTAGTAGTTTCTGGTTGCTCAATTCTTTTGCGCAATTTACATCCAGGGGTTAATTAAGCGTTGATTTTCTGCTGTGGTGACAAAAATAAACCGTCTTTTTCACCGCCAAAAATTACAATTTTCCTGTACCATAATTCACAAGCAAAGGTTAATTACAATTTTTTCTCTTGTTGTGTAGCTTAGAAAACACGCAATTGTAACACGCTACAAAGCTAGTAGTTTCTGGATGCTCAATTCTTTTGCGCAATTTACATCCAGGGTTTAATTAAGCGTTGTTTTTCTGCTGTGGTGACAAAAATAAACCGTCTTTTTCACCGCCAAAAATTACAATTTTCCTGTACCATAATTAAAAAAGCAAAAGGTTAATTACAATTTTTTTCTTGTTGTGTAGCGTAGAAAAACAGGCAATTGTAACACGCTACAAAGTAGTAGTTTCTGGTTGCTCAATTCTTTTGCGCAATTTACATCCAGGGGTTAATTAAGCATTGTTTTTTGCTATGGTGACAAAAATAGACCTTTCTTTTTCACCGCCATAAAATTACAATTTTTCCTGTACCATAATTCACAAGCAAAGGTTAATTTCCCAATTTTTTTTTTGTTGTGTAGCGTAGAAAAACGCAATTGTAACACGCTAAAAAAGCTAGTAGTTTCTGGTTTTGCTCATTTTTTGCGCAATTTAAATCCAGGGTTTTTAAAGCGTTGTTTTTCTGCTCTGGTGACAAAAATAGACCGTCTTTTTCACCGCCAAAATTACAATTTTCCCTGTAGCATATTCACAAGCAAAGGTAAATTACAATTTTTTCTCTTGTTGTGTAGCGTAGAAAACACGCAATTGTAACACGCTACAAAGCTAGTAGTTTCTGGTTGCTCAATTCTTTTGCGCAATTTACATCCAGGGGTTAATTAAGCGTTGTTTTTCTGCTGTGGTGACAAAAATAAACCGTCTTTTTCACCGCCACAGAAGAAACTCTGTGGCATAATTCATATCCGAAGGTTAATTAAGCCTGTTTGTGCTTTTACATTCAGTAAAATACACAGAGTTTTTGAACGGCAATTACAAGTAAATTTTTCCTGCCCATTTGTTGAACGCAATTTATACCCAAGGGTTACCAAGCTTCTTAGTGGGTTCATTTGGAGTCAAATTACAGGGTGTGTATTTATCATATACAGATATCTTCATAAAACTGTGTCTGTACATTTTAGAACAAATAGTATTTTCAGAACAAGAGGAGGTGGCAGGTCTTAACCTGCGAGTGGCAGAGGCACAAAACTTCTGGAGCAGGTCGCAGCACAGCAAGGGGACGTCGCAGCAGGGGTCACTCGGTGAGGGCCCACAACTGCCGCTTGTCATCTAGCGGCCGTTTACTGACTAGCAACCCATTGGTTCTTGATTGGTTGATAGGTCATCCACTTCCTCCCAGATGACATCTGACAACCCCAGCCAAGAGTCGGTGGGAACATCAGACACAACCCTAGTTGGCATGGCCCGGGAGCGGCCAACCCGCCTCTGTCCCATCCGGTTCCCTCAGCCAGAGATCTACTATGTGGCCTGGGCTCAGCGGCACTATATAGCGAGGATGAACAATTTGAGGGGGGCAGCCCAGCAGCTACTTGGCAGCGAAAGAAATGGGGCAATATCCCTGCTTCTTGCAGTAGGCGGCAAATTTATAGATGTTGAGAGTGGCATGGGAGGTCAAGTTGTGAGGGTCAGCCTCTGCATACCAAGCCCGGTGATGAGGACAGCAGTGACGATGAAACAAAATAGATGATGATGTAGCCGACCGCATTTGGGAGCCGGGTGAGGCAAGGGCTTCATCATCGTCAGGAGAAGAGGGCGTCAGCTTGCACGTCAGACAGCGGCGCACCCAGCAAGTGGGTCGTGGGGGGCCGTGAGTCAGCAGGATAGCAGCAGTGTAAGGTGGGAGCCAAAGCGGCAGGGGGTTTAAAAAACCCGCTTCGCAGGTCCAAGAAAGTAACGGCACAGGGGTCAGCGAGGCAGCGGCGGCAGTAGTCACTCAGTGCAGGCGTTGGCGGGTAAAAATCCGATACTCGGCGGTGTGGCAGTTCTTTGCTAAGCACCGGAGGAGCGAATATGGGTATATGTGAATCTGTAAGCAGAAAGTGAAGCGTGGTCAGGGAGCTAACGTTGGCACCACGGCCTGCGTCAAACACATGCAGCATCACCACCCGGTGCCCTGGGGAGAAACGTGGCTCAGATGTGGTGGTCCATCCTGCCGCGCAGCAACAGCAGCAGCAGCGCCCAGTGGCACGCTCCCATTGCAGCCAGTCAAGGCTCCACCACCTTGCAGAAGGGAGCTGTTTCCCCTTTGACATATCTCCCGGTCAGATGCTCCTGTCCTCGTACTCTTTGGCGCCAGCAGTCGTTCAGCGAGGCGATTGCAAAGAGACAACAGTATGCGTCCAACCATCCTAAGGTGCAGGCAGCTGACCATGCTCCTGCCCAAAGGTTGTTGGTACTGCAGTCCCTCCCTTTCCAAATGGTGGACTCTGCACCATTCAGAGAACTAATGGCTTATGCCGAGCCGAGATGGAGAGTTCCAACCCGTAATTTCTTTTCCAAAGAGGAAAGAAACCAGCACTTCATAAATATGTAAAACAGAAGGTGGGCCAGTCCTTAAGCTTATCGGTTTGTTCCAAGGTGCACGGCAGCGCGGACGTCTGGGCTGAAAACTACGGGTCGGGGCCCAGTACATGTCCTTTACGGCCCACTGGGTGAATGTGTTTCCCGGGCCCCAGGCACACCAACAACTTGGACAGGAGACGCCGCTTTCTCCTCCACGTGGTCAAATGCTGCTCCTGCGCCAATGTCCGCCTCCCCCCTCCCCCAAACCACACCCATCTCAGCACCCCAAACAAGTACTGCTCCATATACCACATGTGTAGGGCACAGCGGTGTCATGCAGTTTACACCTGGCTTGCCTCGGCGAACGAAGTCACACAGGGGAGGAACTGCCCCGCGTCATGCGGGAAAGAAATCGATGTGTGGCTTTTTTCCGCGCCAACTGCATATCGGAACCATGGTGACGGGACAATGGGAGGAACATGGTGTCCCCGCTGCACCGAGGAGGGATTTGGGCCATGCGCCCTGCATGGCGCACGTGTTCAATTGGTTGTGAAAAGGTTCCTGAAGTTTCCACCGATCTTCAGCAGATTCTGAAAATGGCCAGGAAACTGTGCATGCACTTTATCCATTTGTACAAAAACCAGGAACACCCTCCTCGAGTTGCAGCGGCAGAACGGCATCCCCCAACACACTCTGATATGCGATGTTTCCACCATTGGAATTCCAGCTGCACATGTTGGACCGACTGTATGAACAGAGAAAGGCCATTAACGATTTTTTGATGATCCAAGGCAGACAGAAAATATCCCCTGTGTAACTTTGATGTCAGCCAGTGGCAGCTCATGCGTGGGGCACCTGCCGTTTGTTGAGGCCATTCGAGGAGGCCCCGTTATTTGTCAGTCGCCAGGCTACGAGATGATAACGTCATTCCATGTTCATGTCTGGAACAGATGCTGAAAAATTTTTTCTGGGCCGGGGACTGGAGCCCTGGCGCCTACATCGCGTGGCCACATGAGTCCGGTGGGGACTGAAATGGAGGAGGAGGAGGACATTGGAGCAGAAGCATTGTCTGGTGAATGAGTGGATTTTTACCCAGGTGACAAGAGAGGAGGAGCAGGAGCAGCTGGGAGGAGGGTGGATGGAGATGAGGAAGACGAGGCAGATGACCCCCAAGCACCGTGGCAGTATACAGTGGAAATGAGGCAGGGAGCCCCTCGGAGTCACTTGTGCAGATGGCCCACAGCATGCTTATTTGCCTGGCTAGTGACAGCTGAATAGTCAGCATCCCGGGAGAGGGGTGACTTCTGGCTCTCCACCCTATTGGACCTCGCTACCGGTCCAAATGGGAGCCTTTTTCCCCGCTATTGAGAGGGAGGACAAACTCAAATACTATAGGGGAAATCCTCCGTAATCAGTTGACCGCTGCCTATGTGCGGCATCGTCCCTCCTCTGACAGGTCCTGACCGGGGGGGTTCCTCAGCGCTCACGTTACTACTGCCCTGGCTGTGGGGGGGGAAAGGGGGGGGGGTAGGAGCAGTACCAGCTCCAAACAGCAGTAACCTAAGTCTGGAGTCCCCTGATGAGCAGCTTCCTTCAACCCGCCCAGTGAGGAGGGTAGTCGCCAGTAGCAGCAGGACCGGAGCAGTCCCTGAACCACAGGTGGTGGCCTACTTGGACAGCACTCTGCCACCCCAGTTAGAAGATCCGCTGGACTACTGGGCAGCCAAAATGGATTTTGTGGCCGCAACTTGCGAGTTTGCAGTGGAGAAGCTGTCCTGCCCGGCCAGTAGTGTGGCATCAGAGTGGGTGTTCAGTGCGGCGGGGGCCGTCGTTGCCCCAAGGCGGGAACCCCCTTGTCCACGGGAAATGTGGAACGACTGACCTTTGTCAAGATGAATCAGGCGTGGAATCGGGGCCCCCGGGTTTCCACACACCAATGCCTTAGGCGTCAGATACATCAGCCATGACGCCTCACCCAAAAACTGTGAGAAATGGGGTCTGGGTTTCAAACTCCTGCCTCAGCCTCTATTCTGATGCCCCACACCGCCTGATGCCAAATCTGCTGGACAGGTTTCTCCATCTGCCCCCAACCATCTTTACCAGGGACTGGTATTGTCAAACCCACCTCCACACTCTGTCATTGTGCACTGTCTGACCTCATGCTGCTGCTGTGGCTGCTGCCGTGACCTCCACACTGTGTTATTGTCCCACTTGTGGCCTACTCCTGTTTTTGACCTCCAGAATGTCTTGTGCCACTGCCTGGGCCTTTATGTGCTGCTGCTGTGGCTTCTGCCGTGACCTACACACTGTGTCATTGTGCCACTGTTTTGACTCAAAGCTGCTGCTGCCGTGACCTACACACTGTGTCATTGTGCCACTGTCTGACCTCATGCTGCTGCCGTGACCTACACACTGTTTCATTGTGCCTCTACCTCAATGGGTTATTTTGCCTTCCTCTGGATCAACACCTTAGCACAACAGGCTGAACTGGATGGACGTCTTGTCCCACTCTGTGGCCTACTCCTGTCTTTGCCACCTCCATAATGTCATTGTGCCACTGCCCGACCTCATTGCGCTGCTGTGGCTGCTGCCATGACCTACAACACTGTGTTTATTGTGCCACTGCCTGACCTCATGCTGCTGCTGCCATGACCTACACACTGTGTCATTGTGCCCCTGTCTGACCTCATGCTGC
This sequence comes from Phyllomedusa bahiana, assembly GCA_025379985.1. Lineage (NCBI taxonomy): Eukaryota > Metazoa > Chordata > Amphibia > Anura > Hylidae > Phyllomedusa > Phyllomedusa bahiana. The sequence goes on from JAODAL010007464.1 coordinate 81,809, forward strand.
TGCTGCTGTTGATGCCGTCAACTCATCACTGTGTCATTGTGCCACTGTCTGACCTCAATCTGCTGCTGCTGTTGATGCCGTCAACTCAACACTGTGTCATTGTGCCACTCTTTGGCCTACTCCTGTTTTTGCCACCTCCAGAATGTCATTGTGCCACTGCCTGACCTCATGCTGCTGCTGCCGTGACCTACACACTGTGTTATTGTGCCACTGTCTGACCTCATGCTGCTGCTGTGGCTGATGCCGTGACCTACACACTCTGTCATTGTGCCACTGTCTGACCTCATGCTGCTGCTGCCGTGACCTCCACACTGTGTCATTGTGCCAAATCTGTGACCTATTCCTGTTTTTGCCAACCTCCAGAATGTCATTGTGCCACTGTCTGACCTCATGCTGCTGTGGCTGCCGCCGTCACCTCCACACTCTGTCACTAATGTTGCCACCTGAGCTCTCAGCTTGTTTTTTTCCAGCTGTCGCTCACATGACTTTATCAGGCAACATTTCCGCTTCAGTTTTTTGGTCAGTTTTGCCCTCTTAAGTGCCCAGGGAATTTTATAGTGAAGCGATTCTAAGAGCGGCGGCAGTCATGTGCGTGTCATACTAAAACACAACATTGTATGAAGACCAAACCAAGCTCCCTCTGCATATTTAAGCATGGCACAATGTTCTACAGCACCCTGCAGGCTCTGTGCAGCCTGGAAATAGCTGTTTTTTAACGTGATTCGTGCCAAAGTAATTCGGAACGAAGTTATTTTTTGCCGAGAAATTCGGCGAAGTGAACGAAACGAATTTCGGGAAATTCGCCCATCTCTAATGCTTGGGTAATGTGCCTGGTGCTTGCATGGACCGACCTGTTAACTCAGATATTTTTCTTCAGTGTCCTCTTCTTGGTTTTTGAATGTATGAATGGACTTAATTTTGTATTTTCTTCAATTGTCATGGAACTCATATGATGCATTTTCTTGGCTGAGAGACCGCTATTGATGACCTGGATGATACTGTTTCTCTTTTTTTCTGAAATTTTCTTCATGGCTGCTCCTCGATTTTAACCAGTAACCCTTTGCTTGGGAATCAACCTAATAACACACTGAGCTATTAGAGAATATGAGAACAGGTTGTAATTTGTAGTAACAAAAAGAAAAACATTGTTCCCCCACCAGGAGCAAAAAAGTAACAATGCAGTTACATGACAAAAATCTGTAGAATAAGCATATGAAAATAGTTCTGTCAAATTTTGTATGAGTCCCAAAATGATTGCTATAAAATGATGGTAGTCCACATTCAAAGCTGAGTGGAGGGTGAGATATGGAGCCTAAAAATCAAAGCTTAAAACATTGTTACCCTTTGCATTTTTAAAACATCTTCACGGGCCATACAAAATTATCGTTTAAAATTGGGTGCTATATGTGGTCAAACATTTTATTAACTCACCCCTAATGTAATGATTGGAACTATTCCTCTCCCTCATCAGCAAAAGTGCAGAAACATATTGTGGAGTGGGCCATCAGCTGCAAATCTCAAGTGTTGTAACTGAAGTGTTGGATGCAATACGCCCGCATCTCCATTTCCCCCATGTATAAGCCCCATCCCCTTTTCCCCCTGATTTTAGTGGTAGGCCTTGAGCTGTTATTTTTGTCGTGTCCCTAATCAGCAAAAAATTTAAGGGGAGACCAACCCTTTTCAGTCACATCAAAGGAAAACAGCTTTAATATTTAAATTCCTGACACTTGTTTGCTCACTCTGGAAAATGATATTAAGGGGCCCTTTTACCACCCTGTGGTCGGGGGTCCCCCCCCTTGATAAAAGGGAGACTTTGGGAAATCCTTATGCTTTTTTTTAAAAAATTTAACCCAAACCGGTCAGAACTTCAGTTTGCAGCACACTTTGACCAACAGAGAATTAGCTTTTTAGCTTTTTCATGTGTAAAAATTTTGTCGGGAAATTGCCTTTTTAAAACCCGCTCTTGAGGTCATAAATCAGGCGCATTCTAACGCTTGGTATGAAATTTTTGGCTCAGGTATACCACTTTCAAAGTGGTTACCTGTTCCAAATTTTCTAGAAAGCAAAGCAAGCATAAATTTATAGCTTCGTACGGTTTAGTGCTCAAGCCTCCAAAAAGCCCCCCAAGATTGGGCCTTTAAAAGAAGCGCGCAGGGCTATGTAATGTGCCGAAAAATGTGCGGGACATTTAAAATGTATGAACACTGACCTGATACGGCTGAAAAACACCAATATCTGGCCAGCCCTTTCATACATCCCCCCATAGAGCACATGTAAGAATGGGGCTCACCTTTTTTTTTTTTGGGAAAAAAAGCGTAGTAGATCTTTTTATAATGTGTGAATGTCGTTTTCAAATTTTGGATGACAACTCCCGCACAAACTTTTTAGGCGCCAAATTTTGGGGGGTTTTTGGGGGTGTCCCACCACAATTTTTAGAAGTAGCACATTTTTGATTTTTTGACGTAAACTTTGGGGAAAAAACAGTTGAACAGCCCGACCAAGTTAAAGGTGGGGCCTGAGCCAGCCTGTTTGATTGGCACTAGACTGCGCTGTATTTATGAAAATGCAGAAAGAAAGGTTCATACTTCTACCATTTTACACTGCCTTAAAGCAATGTAGAAATGGCCCGTTGCGCCAACGTTCAAATTTTTCGCCCATGAAGGACGAAGAAGGACTCTTTTTCCATGGACCTTTTTTTGTGAAAGAGACCAGTTGTAAAAATTTTACATTATTACATTTTTCTAGTTACCATGGTACCCCAAAAAAACATTCTCTAAGTATTTGACCCTTTCATAGTCGCATTGCGAGCACTGCATCCAATGTCATGTACAATTAGATGCAGACAAAATTTAAGTCTAGAGGTTATTCCACAGATGGATCTTGAATAATGTAAGAGACCCAGAATGCTAAAAGAAAGAAACTAAAAGAAAAGGCCTTGTGTACATACATGCCATCCTACAGAATTCACAGAAGAATGGCCCTACAGAAGAATAATCTTCCATGGGGGATTTTAAACATCCTTTTTGACCAAACTTTTGCCATTACCAATATTCATGATAAATTAGATAGATCCAAACTTAGAATTATTTAATAATTATCCTGGCGTCCACTGCTCTCGCTATAATAATGTGCTGAAGGTGGAAGAAGTGTACCACATGTTGACAAGTAAGTCTCCATATCTGGGACTTTTTCACTTATGAATCTTCTTTTTGTCCTCATTTCTGAATACTTGTCCATTATGTGCTCTAAGAATCTGCTGCTACAATTACTGCTTTATTTCCTTCAAAGGGGACATTCTGTTTCCCACAAATCCTGGGACATGCTTCAAAATCAAAAACCATCAATCTCATATTAAACAACTGGAACTACAATAAGAGAAACAATAGATATATACAATCATGCTGTCATGATCATGCCTGACAAAACCTCAGCGTTGGGCTCTGTTCGCCGGCCGCGGCCGTTGCGACGGAAGCCCTGGTTTCTTACTTGATGTTTTGGAATTGTATTTACTAAGTATGAACTGTGTTCTCCTCGCTCTTTGCTTGATTGACTCCTGGCCAACGCCCTGGCCAGGAATCCTCCAGCACTCTTGGAGTTTATGAGTTTCTCCTTTTGATTGACAACCTTCTGTTCCTATCAAGCCTTGTGTTTCTTTCCACCTATGACCTCAATCCTGCCTTCCTTGGTTCCCTATTTAAAGGTTCATTTCACATTCATCATTGCCTGCTATAGAGATCTTCTGCCTGTAGCTAGCGTTGCCTTTATTTCTGTCCTTTCTGTTGCCTGACCTGCTGCGCTACTGACCATTCTTTCTCCTTGTGATTTTGTACTTTTTGCACCGACCGTTATTGACCTTTGGCTTGTCTTACGTTTTTTCTCTTGTCTCCCGATTTGGTACTGCGCTGCCCACTTGCTGCAACCTTGCTTGCCTGACATTCCCTTATTGTGTTTTTATTTGTTTATCTGTGTCTTGTGTCCCCACGTATTCAGTGTAGTCTTCAGTCTTCTGGTTGGGGCCGACCTTTTAAGGAGTCGGGTACCCCCAAAAGGCAGGGACAGGGGTTGGGACCAGCGTCAGAGCCTCACTCTGTCTATTTCTTCTCGTGTGTCCCTGACTGGTCCCTGACATTATAGCAGACCCTTACCCTAATCAACTTCCCCGGCGGTTTAATATGAGTACCGACTTGTCAGTCACCGACTGCCTGGAAGAGTTGACAACTCAGTTTCAGGGCATGGCGGGCTTATTAACCAAATCTCGCAACGTCTGGATGCCATAGCTACCCCGGCACCCAGTCTTGCCGCCCTTTCTGTGTCCATACCTGCCCCTGTGTTTGTGAATCCTAGCGTCCGTTACAAATCCAAGATGCTTTTGCCGGATCGCTTTGATGGAAACCCAGACAGTTCCGAACTTTCAGGGAATCCTGTCACCTTTTTTTTCCGCTTCAATTTTTTTCCCACTGAACCCGAAAAGGTAGCGGTGTGGTGTCTCTCCTCCAGTGCCCACCTCAGGATTGGGCACTACTATGCCCCCTGAAGCCCCAGAATGGAGTTCGTTTGAAAGATTTTTTCAGGCTTTAGGCCATGTCTATGACAATCCCAATTGTGTGGCATGGGCAGAAACTCACCTGCTATCTATTCAGCAGGGCCGCCGCTCGGCTGAAGACTATTGTTCTGAGTTTCGCCAATGGTGTACCATGAGCGGTGGTCTGCCCAAACCCCCTTAAAACCCTCTTCAGACAAGGTCTATCTGATGCGGGTAGGGGATGCAATGGTCGGGCCATCCAACCCCTGAGACATTAAATGACTTTATAACTCTAGCCGTGACTATTGACAGAAGACTAAGGGAGAGACGCAGGGAAAAACAAGGGGGTCGACTGTTCCTTCAAGTCAATTTTTTTCTGTAAAACCTCCTTTTGGCCTTCTCTGAAAATTCCCTCTTCTATCCCATCACCCACTCCTGAGGAAGAACCCATGGTGTTTGGGTTTTACATCTGCTGCCACCGGGAGGAGACATCGGCTGGAGAATGCTTTGTGCTTGGGATTGCAGAAAAACCCGACCCATTTTCTGAGAGACTGTCCGACTAGACCCAAGTCATCTCAAGGAAACGCCGAACGCCTGAGAAGTTTCCAGGGAAAGGGAACTCAGGGAACAGGTACCTTTCCCAACTCTGGTAATAAGTTTTTTTTGCCTGTAACCTTGGGCGCTAATTCTAAGAATTTTGGGTTGTCAAGCTATGAAATTTACTCAGGCGCTGCTGCTAGTTTTATTAGTATGTCTGGGTTTTCCAGGCCTTGGGTTTGGAACTAACTTCCATTGAGTGCTCCCTTTTTGGTTTCAGGGTAGATTCAACCTCCCTAATTGGGGGAAGAATCAAATTTCGGACTGCTGAGATCACCTTTAATGTTGGGAGTTCGCATTCGGAAAAACTTTCGTTTTTTTGTCATGGAGTAACTCGCTGCGGATATTATTCTTGGCTTGCCCTGGGTCCGCTGCCCTAATCCTGTGTTTGACTGGAGAACCACAGAGCTGATCAAATGGGTGACTCATGTGGTTCTCATTTGAAATCTGTTGATCCCTTGGTGTGTGCGGGAATTAATAAATCACGATATTTCAGAATGTAAATCTGACGTCTTAGATAGAGATGTTGCGGATAATTTGCCTCCACACCAGCCGATGATTGTACCATAGACCTTGCTCCGGGGCAAAGCTTAACTTGTATGCCCGAAGCAGGAATCTATGCATTTGTTTTTTTAAGGAACCTGAATATTTTCGTTCTCCGGGGTAGTGCCTCAACTACCCATTCACAGAATTTTTGCTCTGTCTAAGCTGTCTCCTTTTGCTATGAGGATTCCCATCTCATTTTACTCTGCCCCTACAGGTTGTGAAACCAAAATAGAATCCACCGTTTATCGACTGTGCACAGTCCCGGGCTAGGAGTCATAAGACCTTAAAAACGCTCAACTAAAATAAAATCAATAAAAAACGCCGACCCCCGACCTAAATACCTCAGTTTTCAAGTCCCGTTAACAAATTGTGCTTCCAAGCCTAAAAAAGGAAAAATTGTCAGGCCCATCACACTGAACCAAGGGGGTCTGTTGAGGGTCCGGAGGCCCCTCCTAAAAGGGGGGGGTACTGTCATATCATGCCTGACAAACCTCAGCTTTGGCTCTGTTCGCCGGCCGCGGCCTTTGCGACGGAAGCACTGGTTTCTTACTTGATGGTTTGGAATTGTATTCACTAAGTGTGAACTGGGGTTCTCCTCGCTCTTTGCTTGATTGACTCCGGCCAACGCCCTGGCCAGGAATCCCCCCAGCACTCTTGGAGTTAATGAGTTCCTCCTTTTGATTGACAACCTTTTTTCCTATCCAGCCTTGTGTTTCTTCCCCCTATGACCTCAATCCTGCCTTCCTTGTTTTCCCTATTTAAAGGTTTATTTCACCTTCATCTTGCCCTGCTATAGAGTCTTTTGCCTGTAGCTAGCATTGCCTTTTCTGTCCTTTCTGTTTTCCTGACCCTGCTGCGCTACTGACCATTCTTTCTCCTTGTGATTTTGTACTTCTGCAAACCCCACCGTTATTGACCTTTGGGTAGTCTTACGTTTTTTTCTCTGTCTCCGCATTTGGTACTGCGCTGCCCGCTTGCTGCCAACCTTGCTTGCCTGACATTCCCTGATTGTGTTTTGTATTTGTTTATCTGTGTCTTGTGTCCCCACGTATTCGGTGTAGTCTTCAGTCTTCTGGTTGGGGCCGACCTTTTTAAAGGGGTCGGGGACCCCAAAAGCAGGGCAGGGGGTTGGGACCAGCATCAGGGCCTCACTCTGTGTCTTCTCGTGTGTCCCTGACTGGTCCCTGACACATGCAATCACTGGAACCTATGGGACTTAAAGAGGTTTTCCAGTATTTTTAAAGCCTCCCTTCCACCTCCCTTTGTGCTAAAATATAAAATGAACCCATACTTACCTCTCCCATTCCACCATTCCAGCACTGGCAGAGCACAAGTGTTTCCATCCTGTTTCCCACTGATGACATCACATTCATGGATCATGTGATACCACAACTAATCTTTGGTCTCAGCAATCACATGTCTGCATGTACAGGATGGAAACAGAGGTCAGTGACTGACTGCAGCATTATGTGATCTTAAAACATGACATCATCAGCAAGAGACCGGGGGGAAAACTGGAGCTCTGACAGCGCTGGAGCGGTGGTGATGGGTGATTTAAGTATGGGATCATTTTTTATTTTTACACAGTGGAAGGTAGTAGGTAAGTTTTGAAAAATCCCTTTAATTACATTGTACAATGAGTTTTACCAAATCAGTGCTTAAGACACTCATATTAATATTCTGTATTTCACATAACTATAAATATAGGCTATATGACCAGCATCATTGCATGAAACATATTTGCTCTTTTACAGATACAGATTTTGGTCTCCTATCCTTTTATATGACACTAAACAAACTATTTTATTCTAGTCATATGATGTGCTTCAATGTCAGATACACTTTCTATAGGACGCCTACCAAAAGTCAGCCCATTTTCTTTTTTTTTATCTATATACCATTTCAGTAGTAGCCTTTTGTTAGCACATACTAGGCATCTCCTCCACTGGTTTAGTGTCATTTTCATGTCCTATACCAGTCATATTTAAAGGGGTTGTCTCGCTACAAAGAATAGCTTTCAAAATGTAGGGAACACTAAAGGAAGACATTTTCCAAATACATTGCTTTGTTCATCTTTTTTGTTAAGGAGCTACAATGATTTTATCACCCCTTTCCCGGCTCTATTTGTTCCCCCAAGTGAAACCCACCCCGTTTAACCCCCATTTCCCTGCTGGTTTTTTCTATGTGAAAAGAGGGGAGGGGCAACCCTCACCAGGGCCGGCAGCCAGTTTAGAGCTTGGGGGTTATTGAGCTTTCAGAACAAAGCTTAAATAATTTACTGCTGTTTAGTTTTGGGGTAAAAACTCCCGGGGACAAATTTTAGGGGGAACTTCTGAGCTAAACCTAAACCCAATTAGCAAAAGGTCTGAATACATGGAAGTTTAAAAACAGGGAGCAAAAACAGAGTTTTATAGCAATTACGACAGTTTGACCCGAAAGTGCGGGTGGGAATCTATGAAACTCTGGGGGGAGGGGCAACCTTTTTTAACATTTAAACATGTTTCATAAAACCCAATTTCCTTAAAAAAATTATACAGGGCTGGGGGACTTCACAAAATTTATTATTTTCCATGAGGATCATGTCCACGATAAATTTATTATTTATCCTTGTATTTCCTATCTATTGCACTTATTTTCACCAGAATAATCAATTAGGATACTTTCATATTGTCTTTTGGTGCTTTTAATTTTTTCGTAGAATTTGTTGACCCAAAATTATTAATTATACATGTGCCATAATTTCTTATGAAAACATTCAACACTATCCAGGTGTTTAGTATTGTAATAATAAGTTTTCCCCCGGTTTTTGTGTTGCATTGGGGGCACTTTTCTTTTTATTCTTTATTTTATATTTGTCCCACAGATTGTTTAAAAAAACCCGGGGGAACAAACCCCCAAAAACGTTAAAAATTGTCTTGGGGTTTCCTTTAGAAAAAAATATTGGTTTTCCCCTTGACAATGAAACAAGATTTGAGTTTCTAATCAAAATTGAATTTTAAAAAAAAAAAAGGGTTTTACTTTAAGCTCCCCCAGCCCGACACCCCAATTAAATTTTGTACTGTTACAAAAAGAAGGCCTTTTTTTAAAATACTTTATGTCAATTTTTTATGATTGTAAAATAGATAATAATGCTGTACAATATAATAGCAATTCTTGAAACTTGGAAGTGAACACTTTCCTGATTTCAAAGTAAAACTCTATGGGGTACTCAATATCAAATATTGAGCGACACATTTGACACATTTGAATTTTGCAGCAGAAATAATATAGTGTGTAATAATTGGAAGGTAAAGCAGCATGATCTGTTACAACTTTCTCTTTTAAACAATGTGACTAATAGGTTATTCGGTGTTGATGCCACCGAAGTTACACGAACTAAAGAATTTAGCTGCATCATGTACAGAAATGCACAACACCTTCTATGGAAAATACATCCTATTGCCATCAATAGCAAAAAAAGGAGTTACTTACTTATTAAAAAAAAAGTTGTGATTGCTCTTCAGAAGATAAAATGTGACACCTCATTGTTTGATAACAAAGACTCCTGTCAAAATTCCATCTTCAGATTGCAAGGATCAGTTCTCCATGTATAACCATGTGTGCAAAGTTTACACTTTACCATCTCAACCTAGACAAGTTCAGATAAAATGACACTAGGGCCACATGTATGAAAACTGTCTAGGTCTAAAACTCACTTTGTTGCCCATAGCAACCAATCAGAGCACCCCTCTCATTTTTCCAGAGCCCTAGATGAAATGAAAGGGGCGCTCTGATTGGTTGCTATAGGCAACAAAGTTAGTTTTAGACCTAGACAGTTTTCATACATGTGGCCCTGGATTGTTAAATCTATTAGAATTAATGAGAAATGTAGCTACTGTTTAGACACATCTGTCAACAGGAAAGATCCACTAAGTTAAAAACATAACTGTCAGGGCTAGGCTGCACTCAGGCTGCAGGGATCAACAGGCTGCAGCAGCTGATTTGCAACCCCACCCTGATACACTTGCTGCTGGCAGCTCTGTGAGTGACAGAGGTCCAGCCACTCCGGACAGGGGGCGTGTCGCAACAGCCAATGGGAGGACCCGGGCCGCTCCAATCAGCTACAGGGATGGTATCCGGGAAACACATTTAAACTCCCTGCTAGCTGAGTGCTGCGCCTGTGAAATTTCCTGGCTGCCTTGCTTTCCTGTGATTTGTATTGTGCTGTTTACTTGTGTATCTGACCTCGGCTTGTTTACATACCTCGGCTTGTCTACTGATTTTGTTCCTCGTTCCCATTTGGCTTTTGACCCCGGCTTGTTTATGTTTATCCATCTGGTTCTGATTTGTGGCTTTGGCGTTTCCATTTTGGCATTGACCCGGACTGTCTGACTATTCTTCCTCCTGACGGCCCCAGCACTCCAGCAGCGCAGGGACTGTCGCCCAGTTGCCGTCTGCCGTCTAGGGCAGCACGTCAAGCAGGCAGGGACAGTGGGCTGGGTTCCAGTCAGGGCGCACTGTACCTCCCTAAGAACGTGACATTTTCACAGGCCAGAACCATTACTGCTCTACCCCACTATGAACCCCATGACAGCTATGGTAGAGCAGATGCAGGGGCTTACCCAGGTAGTCCAGGATCTGGTGCTGAGGTTAGAGCAGCAGGAATCTACCCCAAGGCAGATTGTACCTGCACTACCTTCCCCTCCTGTGGAGCCCCCTATCCAGTTGCCTGACAGGTTCTCAGGCAACAGGAAGGCCTTTTTGGCATTTAGAGAGGGATGTTGCCTGTATTTTAGGCTCCGCCTACGTACCTCGGGCAATGAGGAGCAAAGAGTGGGAATGGTTATGTCCCTATTTCAGGGTCCCCCCAAGAGTGGGCATTTTCATTACCGCCAGATTCGCCTGAACTGTCTTCTGTGGACAGGTTCTTTGCCGCCTTAGGGGTACTTTTTGATGTCCCGGATAGGGAAGCTGTGGCTGACGCTCAGCTGACCACCTTGAGGCAGGGTAAAAAGACGGTGGAGGAATTTTGCTCTGAATTTCGTCGCTGGTGCGTTCCGTCTGGGTTTACATTAGGGTTAGCTGATCATGTGAAGGATTTGTTGGTGGCTTCCCCTTCCCCTGGGACTTTAGATGAGGCCATGGCACTAGCCGTTCGTCTGGACAGACGTTTTAGGGAGAGACGTCAGGAAAAAGTTCAAGGTATAGTGGACAGCTCACCTGATACCACGTGGAACGCCAATCCCCTCTACAGGTCTGTGCTCGATCGTGGATGCTATCCGTCCATGTAAAGATTCAACAAAAGATTTGGGATCAGCACAAAGACATGAGAGGTTTAAGAGCAGTCGGTTTCGTCTAAAACATCCATCTTTTTATTGTAAACTTCTTTAAAATTCACAGCATCTTGGCTAAACAAAGTGTAGGAGACAGGAGACCATAGAGCTGGGGGGTAGACGGTAGGTGGCTCTGACCGACGCGTTTCAGGTCACGTGACCCTTACTCATGGTGACGTCAAGCTCACCACATAACATTTAAGTAGACAGACATAATTAAGAACACCTGAAAACCTTATTCCAATTTCAAATTATGCAAATAGAAAAGACATACTAAAAGAATAAATCTTAACCCTCTAGTCGGTCACTAATAGTTATATTGGATGTCCTGGCGTACATTCATCCCCTTAGGAATGCGTGTAGCTAAATTAAAAATACACCACGCCTCACGTTTCAAGAGCTTCTTGTGCAGATCTCCACCTCGTACTGAATTACTGACTTTCTCTATGCCTACAACCGATAGAGAGCTCGTGTCATTTTGATGTTTTAAGGTAAAATGTTTGGATACCGCAGAACATTTAAAAAGATCTGTCTTACCTATATCAGACAGATGTCTACGAAAACGAGTTTTAAGAGGTCCTGTGGTACAACCCACATATTGCTCTTTACACAGATCACAATTTATTAAATATATAACGAATTTGGTGTTACAATTTATGAAGCTTTTCATTTTAAAGTTTTTGTTGTTACTAAAGGAGGTAAACGTGGTGGTTTTAGTGATGTACTTGCAAGTAACGCATATGTTATGTCAGCATCCATAACAACCAGTGGCACTGAGCCAAGTGTTTTGTATATAAATATTAGATAAAAATAAGCTTGGGTAAACACTAGATCCAATAGTGGGAGCCTTGCGTGATGTATATCGGATATTATGTTGTAATATATTTTTAATTTGTTTGTTAACATATAATATCGGAATATGTTTTTTCACTATATTCACAATTTGCCTGTATTGACGGCTATAACTGGTGGAAAACGTTATGGCATTATTGTTGGAGACTATTGCCCTTTGTTTTTTAAGAAATAAATCCGACCTTTTAATATTGTCTACTTTGACTATGGCTTTATCCAACATTTCAGATTTATATCCTCTCTGCATTAGCCTACTTTTCAAGGCTTTTTGTTGGTTTAAAAAATCATCATTGATCGTACAATTTCGTTTTATTCTGATGAGTTCACCCACCGGCAAATTCTGAATAACGTGGGGGGGGATGACATGACTCTGCCCTTAAGATAGAATTTCTATACATACTTTTACGATATGGAGTGACAGTAATAGTGTTGCCTTCTCTTCCAGTCAACGTGACATCCAAATAATCTATACTCTGGGATCCGTGTTGGTAGGTAAATTTCAAATTCATGTTATTACTATTGATATACTTAACAAAATTTTCTACTGATTCAGCATTTCCTACCCATAAAAATATAAGATCGTCGATAAATCTGGAGTACCACCATATATGCTTGACAAAGGGATGATCATCATTAAATAAAAATTTCTCTTCCCATATTGCCATATAAATATTGGCGAGAGATGGTGAAAAACGTGCCCCCATTGATGCGCCATTGACTTGTTGGAAAAATTCTTTATCAAATGCAAAAAAATTATGTGTCAACAAATATTCAGTGGCTAAAATGATGAAAGAAGATTTAGCAGGGGAGTAATTACCATATTTTGACAAAAATTCCTGTAGGGCCGGGAGGGCCTGGCTATGAGGGATGCAGGGGTACAAGCCCACAACATCACACGACAGCCAGGACCCCCCGGTCGGCCAGACAACTGACTCCAGAGTATAGACTAAATGCTTAGTATCCCATAGGTGACCAGGTAAGTTAATTACAAGGGGCTGCAATTGTCTATCGACCCATCGTCCCAGTTGCTCATTCACTGAGCCAATGCCTGAGACGATGGGCCGAAAGGCAGGGGGAAAGACCTCCTTATGCACTTTGGGGAGTGCATGTATCATGGGGGTCACACCGGGTGTTGAACATACAGCTTCTCTGCAAATTCTTGTGAGAGAATACCCTGTGCAACTCCCTGATTCAATACTGTTTGTAAATCCTTCTTATATTTTTGAATGGGGTTGTGTGGTAGTCGTTTATATTGGGTAGTATCTTCTAGCATTTAATCATTTCCCTCTTATACAGGTCCGCATCTAGGAGGACAACCGCCCCGCCTTTGTCTGCTTGGCGTACTACCAGTCTATCATTTTCCTGAAGCCATTTCAAAGCTTCCCACTCCTGACTGTTAAGATTTGACTGCCTGTGAGAGTTCCTGTTTAGGACTACTCTCTCATGCAGTTCAATTAATTCCTCCTCGATGCGGTCCTGAAAAATATCCATAGTTGGTATTCGTGAATGCAATGGATAAAAATTTTCATTTCGTATGCCTGAATCTTTACCTGTATCTATGCTGTTGGTATTAAAGTTAAAAGCTTCACTCTCAAATTGTCGCAACTGTGTGGTACTAATCAATTCCCTAAATTCAGGTATGCGGGTTTCAAACGTGCTCTCATGTACTTCTTGCTCTGACAAATGTTGCATCGACATATGCTGGTTGATCTCCTTCCAATTTGCATAAAGTGATTTTTTATTGTGATATTCCTAACCAATCTATTAACATCTAATAGTGTGTCATAAATTTGGAAATCTCTGGATGGGCAGAAGCCTAATCCCTTGGCTAATACGGTGTTAACCTGTGGGGGAATAATTTGGCTGGATAAATTTACAACCGGTGATAAAAGTTCCTCCTTTGGCGAATGTCCCAAGGGCTCCGTCCTGTGCCCCGTCCTGTGCCTCTGGTGCTTCCGACCTGCTCGTCGCGTCCGTTTTTTGATGATCGGTTATGTAATGAAGAACTAGCATAGTCCTGATCATGATCCGGATTCCGAAATTCCTGTATCTCAGTTCCTCGCGTGCTCCTCCAATTGCGTGAGCGATATTGTGGTATAAAGTCTCTGATAGATTGTTCTGATGAATTATCGGAAGCATCAGAGGCAGTGCGATCAACACTAGTGTCAACATCAGAGAAGCTTACTCTTCTCCTGTACGGTGTGTTATATCTTCCTCGACCGTTCCTCAGAATAGATCTGGGATTTGATCTTTGTGATCACCAATTTGTTTAGCCAAGATGCTGTGAATTTTAAAGAAGTTTACAGTAAAAAGATGGATGTTTTAGACGAAACCGACTGCTCTTAAACCTCTGACGTCTTTGTGCTGATCCCAAACCTTTCGTTGAATCTTTATATGGACGGATAGCATCCAGGATCGGACACAGACCTGTAGAGGGGATTGGCGTTCCACGTGGTATCAGGTGAGCTGTCCACTATATGTTGAACTTATTGATTATATGCACAGCTGTCATCTGGAAGTTGCTCCCTTCATATATAACCATCTTTCCAATACATTGGAATTACACACAATTACATACCGTTATTTGAGTTTAAATGAATATGGATAACGAGGATGGTATTGCAGCTGACAGCGTGGAGTATAACGCCCGCAGATTAAATAGAGCAGCGGATATATTTAGACAGGAAAGACCAGGGGCGGTGACGGAGAAAGACGCAGACATAGTGAAAGCCTTTTGTGATTTGGAATTGTTACTATGTAAAGAAACAAGAACGTGGTGGGACATGACTACTTTACAAAAATACATTGAACAAAAAATGATACCACGGGGATTAAGATTGAAAAAAGTTCCAACATCAGAGTATCCCGGTGATTTCCTGATAAGATGGCAGGATATTCTTACTAAATGCTCCATAGAACTTATGAGTCTCATAGTGGAACAAGAAGCAATAATAATGGCAAACATTAAGAGAGACATTGTTGCAAGTAAGCAGGAACTTGACAAATATGAAAAAGATGATACATACAGACAGCTCACCTCAAGATTGAATGAATCTGTGCGTAGATTAGAGAATCATGTGATTAGTATTAAACAAAATAAATATAAAAGAGATTCCCAAGATTATGTGGAGAACAAGGTATACAATTGGGGATCACAAAGATCACATCCCAGATCCATTCTGAGGAACGGTCGAGGAAGATATAACATACCATACAGGAGAAGAGTAAGTTTTTCTGATGTTGACACTAGTGTTGATCGCACTGCCTCTGATGCTTCCGATAATTCATCAGAACAATCCATCAGAGACTTTATACCACAATATCGCTCACGTAATTGGAGGAGCACACGAGGAAATGAGATACAGGAATTTCGGAATCCGGATCATAATCAGGACTATGCTAGTTCTTCATTACATAACCGATCATCAAAAAACGGACGCGACGAGCAGGTCGGAAGCACCAGAGGCACAGGACGAGGCACAGGACGGAGCCCTTGGGACATTCGCCAAAGGAGGAACTTTTATCACCGGTTGTAAATTTATCCAGCCAAATTATTCCCACACAGGTTAACACCGTATTAGCCAAGGGATTAGGCTTTTGCCCATCCAGAGATTTCCAAATTTATGACACACTATTAGATGTTAATAAATTGGTTAGGAATATCACAATAAAAAATCACTTTATGCAAATTGATAAGGAGATCAATCAGCATATGTCGATGCAACATTTGTCAGATCAAGAAGTACATGAGAGCACATTTGAAACCCGCATACCTGAATTTAGGGAATTGATTAGCACCACACAGTTGCGACAATTTGAGAGTGAAGCTTTTAACATCAATACCAACAGTATAGATACAGGTAAAGATTCAGGCATACGAAATGAAAATATTTATCCATTGCATTCACGAATACCAACTATGGATATCTTTCAGGACCGCATCGAGGAGGAATTATTTGAACTGCATGAGAGAGTAGTCCTAAATAGGAACTCTCATAGGCAGTCAAATTTTAACAGTCAGGAGTGGGAAGCCTTGAAATGGCTTCAGGAAAATGATAGACTGGTAGTACGCCAAGCAGACAAAGGTGGGGCGGTTGTCCTCCTAGATGCGGACCTATATAGGAGGGAAATGATTAAAATGCTAGAAGATACTACCCAATACAAACGATTACCACACAACCCCATTGAAAAATATAAGAAGGATTTACAAACCGTATTAAACAGGGTATTCTCTCACAAGATTTTGCTGAGAAGCTGTTTGTTCAACACCCGGTGACCCCCATTATACATGCACTCCCCAAAGTGCATAAGGAGGTCTTTCCCCCTGCCTTTCGGCCCATCGTCTCAGGCATTGGCTCATTGAATGAGCAACTGGGACGATGGGTCGATAGACAATTGCAGCCCCTTGTAATTAACTTACCTGGTCACCTAAGGGATACTAAGCATTTAGTCTATACTCTGGAGTCAGTTGTCTGGCCGACCGGGGGGTCCTGGCTGTCGTGTGATGTTGTGGGCTTGTACCCCTGCATCCCTCATAGCCAGGCCCTCCCGGCCTTACAGGAATTTTTATCAAAATATGGCAATTACTCCCCTGCCAAATCATCTTTCATCATTTTAGCCACTGAATATTTGTTGACACATAATTTTTTTGCATTTGATAAAGAATTTTTCCAACAAGTCAATGGCGCATCAATGGGGGCACATTTTTCACCATCTCTCGCCAATATTATATGGCAATATGGGAAGAAAATTTTTATTTAATGATGAATCATCCCTTTGTCAAGCATATATGTGGTACACCAGAATTTATCGACGATCTATATTTTTATGGTAGGAAATGCTGAATCAGTAGAAAATTTGTTAAGTATATCAATAGTAATAACATGAATTTGAAATTTACCTACCAACACGGAGCCCCGAGTAGAGATTATTTGGATGTCACGTTGACTGGAAGAGAAGGCAACACCATTACTGTCACTCCATATTGTAAAAGTATGTATAGAAATTCTATCTTAAGGGCAGAGTCATGTCATCCCCCCCACGTTATTCAGTATTTGCCGGTGGGTGAACTCATCAGAATAAAACGAAATTGTACGATCAATGATGATTTTTTAAACCAACAAAAAGCCTTGAAAAGTAGGCTAATGCAGAGAGGATATAAATCTGAAATGTTGGATAAAGCCATAGTCAAAGTAGACAATATTAAAAGGTCGGATTTATTTCTTAAAAAACAAAGGGCAATAGTCTCCAACAATAATGCCATCACGTTTTCCACCAGTTATAGCCGTCAATACAGGCAAATTGTGAATATAGTGAAAAAACATCTTCCGATATTATATGTTAACAAACAAATTAAAAATATATTACAACATAATATCCGATATACATCACGCAAGGCTCCCACTATTGGATCTAGTGTTTCCCCAAGCTTATTTTTATCTAATATTAATATACAAAAAACTTGGCTCAGTGCCACTGGTTGTTATGATGGCGACATAACATATGCGTTACTTGCAAGTACATCACTAAAACCACCACGTTTACCTCCTTTAGTAACAACAAAAACTTTAAAATGAAAAGCTCATAAATTGTTACACCAAATTCGTTATATTTAATTAATTGTGATCTGTGTAAAGAGCAATATGTGGGTTGTACCACAGGACCTCTTAAAACTCGTTTTCGTAGACATCTGTCTGATATAGGTAAGACAGATCTTTTTAAATGTTCTGCGGTATCCAAACATTTTACCTTAAAACATCAAAATGACACGAGCTCTCTATCGGTTGTAGGCATAGAGAAAGTCAGTAATTCAGTACGAGGTGGAGATCTGCACAAGAAGCTCTTGAAACGTGAGGCGTGGTGGATTTTTAATTTAGATACACGCATTCCTAAGGGGATGAATGTACGCCAGGACATCCAATATCACTATTAGTGACTGACTATAGGGTTAACATCTAGTCTTTTAGTATGTCTTTTCTATTTGCATAGTTTGAAATTGGAATAAGTTTTCAGGTGTTCTTAATTATGTCTGTCTACTTAAATGTTATGTGGTGAGCTTGACGTCACCATGAGTAAGGGTCACGTGAGCTGAAACGCGTCGGTCAGAGCCACCTACCGTCTACCCCCCAGCTCTATGGTCTTCTGTCTCCTACACTTTGTTTAGCCAAGATGCTGTGAATTTTAAAGAAGTTTACAAAAAAAATATGGATGTTTTAGACGAAACCGACTGCTCTTAAACCTCTCACTTCTTTGTGCTGATCCCAAACCTTTCGTTGAGACGTCAGGAAAAGGTTTCCTCTCCGGTGGTTCACACCATGGTCACCTCTAAACCCGTTGTTTCCGATGTAAACCCAGAGGAGCCCATGCAAGTGAGGGCTTCTTCCGTGACTGCTAATAGTGACTGTCGGACTACTCGTCGCACCCAGGGGTTGTGCTTCTACTGTGGCGAAGATGGACACGGTATTCGGGACTGCTCCAAATAGAAGACCAAGCCAGAAAAACTCCAGCGCCTAGGTGGTCAGCAGGAAGATCACCTAGACGAACAGGTATTGCAAATCCTGAAGGAAAATAGTTTGTTTGTCAAGCTTGAAAAATGTGTTTTCGGGTGCAGGAGGTACCTTTTCTTGGGTACATCCTGACTCCTAACTCATTTCATATGGACCCCAGTAAAATTCAGGCCATTCTTGATTGGGTCCGCCCTTCATCTCTGAAGGCCCTGCAGCGGTTCCTAGGGTTTACGAACTACTATCGTAAATTTATTCGTAATTTTTTTGTCTTAGTTTGGCCTTTGACTGACATGACTAAGAAGGGGGTGAAGTTCAGTAACTGGCAACCTGAGGCCATAGATGCATTTGAAAAGCTTAAGCAGTGTTTTGTATCAGCTCCTGTGCTGATTCAAGCTGATCACAGCAAACCCTTTGCCGTTGAAGTTGATGCTTCCGAGTATGGCGCCGGGGTGGTCCTGTCTCAGGGGTCCGCTAATATGACTACCCTTCGCCCTTGTGCCTTCTTTTCACGTAAATTTTCCTCAGCTGAAAGGAATTATGATGTTGGGAACCGGGAGTTGTTGGCTATTAAGTGGGCCTTCGAGGAACGGCGCCACTTCTTCGAGGGTGCCCAGCATCAGGTCACGGTCCTTACTGATCATAAGAATCTTACCTTTTTAGAGAGTGCTATAAGGTTAAATCAACGTCAGGCGCGTTGGGCATTATTTTTTTACACGCTTTAACTTTGTTGTTACTTACAGACCTGGTTCGAAAAATGTGATGGCTGATGCTCTATCTAGAAGCTTCTGTGCCAGCCACGCATCTCAGGAGGGTCCGGCACCTATATTGCCCAAGTTGACTGTTGTCTCAGCTATTTCCCCTGATTTAGCCACTGAGGTTAAGTCCCACCAGGATATGAGACCTGCTAACTGTCCTATTTCGAAGGTCTTTGACCCACTCAGTTTCGGCTACGAGTTTTAAAAGAATTTCATGATTCTGTGTTATCTGGGCATCCTGGAGTGTCTGGCACAAAAAAGCTTATTTCTCGTAATTACTGGTGGCCGTCGATGCCTCGTGATGTTGAGGCCTATGTGGCATCTTGTGAAGTCTGCGCTCGGGCAAAGGTTCCCAGAACTCGTCCCCCTGGGGAACTTTGCCCCCTACCTATACCTGAACATCCATGGACCCATATCTCCATGGATTTTATGACAGACCTTCCTCCTTCAGAGGGCAAAACAGTTATTTGGGTGGTAGTGGATCGTTTCAGCAAAATGTGCCATCTTGTTCCATTAAGGGGGTTACCGTCGTCCAAAAAACTTGCTGAACTCTTTGTCAAACATATTGTCAAGCTTCATGGGTTACCAGAGAATATCGTTTCGGACAGAGGGGTTCAGTTCGTTTCTCGATTTTGGAGAGCCCTTTGCAAGGCTCTGGGTATCACCCTGTCCTTCTCTTCTGCCTTCCACCCAGAGACTAATGGGCAGACAGAGAGGGTAAATCAAATGGTAACACAAAAACTCCATTGTTATGTATCTGATCAGCAGGTAGACTGGGTAAAATACGTACCGTTGGTTGAATTAGCCATTAACAATCAGGATCGTAGCTCGTCGGGGACCTCACCATTTTACTGTAATTATGGTTTTCACCCTAGGCATGCGTCATTTTCCAGGGCTACGTCTGATCACAGCGGGGTGGATGTTATCATTAAAGATCTGTGCACAGTCTGGGCCCAAGTTCAGAAGAACTTGGTTCATACCCAGAACATCCAGAAGAAAAAAGCTGATAGACTGCGTCTGTGTTCTAGAGGGTTTGTGGTTGGGGATAAAGTATGGTTATCCACCCGAAATCTGCGATTGAAAGTTCCCTCTGGTAAACTCGCGCAGCGAGTTGTAGGTCCATGTATGGTTCAGGAGGTGGTTAACCCGGTGGCATATCACCTGAAATTACCCTCTTCTCTCCATATACATAATGTGTTCCATCGTTCACTTCTTAAGAGGTATATTCAGCCTATGACTCCGCCCTCTAGACCTCCTTCTCCAGTTCGCATAGAGGGGGAGTTAGAATTTGAAGTCGCCCGTATTTTGGATTTTCGTAAGGTCCAAAGGTTACTGCAGTACCTGGTCCATTGGAAGGGGTATGATCCTGAGGAGAGATCATGGGTTCCGGCGAAATCCATCCATGCTGATCGCCTGGTGAGGGAATTCCATGAGTCTCACCCGGACAAACCCAGACCAGAGAAGGGTCCGGTGGCCCCTCCTAAAAGGGGGGGTACTGTCAGGGCTAGGCTGCACTCAGGCTGCAGGGATCAACCGGCTGCAGCAGCTGATTTGCAACCCCACCCTGATACACGTGCCGCTGGCAGCTCGGTGAGTGACAGACGCCCAGCGACTCCGGACAGGGCGAGTGTTGCAGCAGCCAATGGGAGGACCCGGAGGCCGCTCCAATCAGCTGCAGGGCCGGTGTCCGGGAAACACATTTAAACTCCCTGCTAGCTGAGTGCTGCGCCTGTGAAATTTCCTGGCTGCCTTGCTTTCCTGTGATTTGTATTGTGCTGTTTACTTGTGTACCTCACCTTGGCTTGTTTACTTACCTCGGTTTGTCTACTGATTTTGTACCTCGCTTCCGTTTGGCTTTTGACCCCGGCTTGTTTACGTTTATCCCTCTGGTTCTGATTTGTGGCTTTGGCGTTTCCGTTTTGGTATTGACCTGGACTGTCTGACTATTCTTCCTCCTGACGGCCCCCCGCACTCCCGCAGCGCAGAGACTGTCGCCCAGTTGCCGTCTGCCGTCTAGGGCAGCACGTCAAGCAGGCAGGGACAGTGGGCTGGGTTCCAGTCAGGGCGCACTGTACCTCCCTTTGACGTGACAATAACATTATAATATTAATATAATTTATTTTTCCCTCAAAAGCAACAATATTTTGAATTTCTGGTTTTAGCAAAGGGCTAAAAAAGGGCTAATTGGATGCAAACTGTCGCCACAGATGTCTCAACATTTGGAGACTACTTTCAAACCCTTAAATTCTACATAACCAGTGTTGGAACTGACAAAACAAAATAAAAAATAAATAAAAACAAATATCAGACTACATTCCTCAATCATCTGAACCTCCCATGCCGGTCTCAAAGATTTTGTGTTCTCTGGAACATGCTACCGCGGGCGATCAGGCACACTCAGAATCCTAACAGTTTTAAGAGGGCCCTGAAAATACATCTTCTCAGTCTGGCCTACCAGAACCCCTAATTTCTAACCCCCACCTACTATCACACTCATCTGTCACTCCCAACACTAGGGCACTCACAGGCACTTACATGTATATACCCTGTTTCCCCGAAAATAAGACACCCCCAAAAATAAGACGTAGTGCATTTTTTTTTTTATGCAGTTCAGAGTTTGGCTGCTTATGCTGATGTTTGTGATGAAATCACTACAGTATATTAATACAGGTTGATTTTTTGTTCAACAATAAATGTGAATTCTTGTTCTTAAAAAAATAAGACATCCCCTAAAAATAAGTCTTGGCTTGTTCTTAGGAGCAAAAATTAATATAAGACACTGTCTTATTTTCGGGGAAACAGGGGAGATGTACTGTCAGAATGGCAGGTTCACCCAACTTTTATGTAAACCACCTCCTATTTACATAACATGGCTGGACCTTTGTAAACTTAGCACTTCTTAACCCTTCGTCTCACCCATACACCATAATAGATTGTAAGCTCTCACGAGCAGGGCCCTCACACCTTATGTCTCATCTGTAAGTTCTTTTAATGTGTAATGTCTGTACGTATACCCTCTATATTGTAAAGTGCTGTGGAATATGTTTGCGCTACATACATAAAGATTATTATTATTATTATTATTATTAATAATAATAAAAACAAGCTAGCCAAAACGGCAATGATATCAGCTACACAGAAACAACTGTAATGCAAAAAGGGGACATACATTAAAACTGTATTATATTGAAAAATATATTCTTTATTTCTTTACAAACATTCTAATGTGAAAATTGCATAAAAATAAAGGTCGATGTATCATTTTAAAAAGGCAAAAAAATTATGAATAAACAATTGCGAGAAAGCTGTAAAAAAGTATTAAAACAAAATTGCTTAGTCATGAATTGGGTAAAAGGGCTGTGCGTTAAAATGGTTAAATGGGTTGTCCCGTAAAGGAAAATGATATGTCCAAAAGTCCAAAATAGAAAAAAAAAACTGAATAATTATCTAGCTGCCCATTGCCACTGCCACTTTCGAGCTCCCAGCAACTTGCTGCTCTTGACTTCCAGGTTCTCATCCTGACACTCTGGAGGGGCTCACACTCCATTGTAAGTAAATGGTGTGCAAGCCTACCCATCTAATCATCAGTTGCTCTGATGATTAAGTGGGGCATATATTCATGTGTCCTAACAAGCCCTATTTATAGGATTGTCTACACTATTGCTATTACTAGGATATAGTAATTACTAGTAAATTAAAAATGAGAATTGGCATAATAGAAGAGAGTCGTTTCCTAACAGCATCAGAGAATATTTTATATATTTTTAAACAAATGTAAAACGCAATTATAAAAACTGATAATAGATGTTATTTGTGACATTTCAATTCCTCATTAATGTGTGAAAGCAATAATGTGAGTGAATTAAACCAGAGAAAAGGCCAATTTGGAAGACAGATAAGTGCATGTCATTAAACAAAAAAGTTTTTAAAGAAAAGAAAACAAATAGTGAAGTATTTTACACCTAATTACTAACAACAAGGAAAAGTCTTCTCTATTTCTTTGTAAAGAATCATGATTCTAAGGCTATGTTCACACGGGGTATTTTGCGGGCGTAATTACGCCCCGCAATTACGCCGTGTGACCGGGGGCGGGCGGGAGCGGGGGACTGAGCAGGGGGCCGGCACTTCGCCGCCCATTGACGTGAATTACTAGCGGCGCGTATTTGCGCCTAGTAATTCACATGTCAATTATCTCCCCGCCCGGCGGCTTCGCCGGGCGGGAGAGAGTATTGTACATCCAATTCTCATTAAGTGTGAAGCATAATGTGAGTGAATTAACCAAGAAATGCCAATTTGGAAGACAGTAGTGTCAGTGCTTAACAAAAATTTTAGAAGAACAACTATCGAGTATTTACGCTAAATTACGACAACGGAAATAGTCTCCAACTTTCCTGTAGAACATATCTAAGACTTATGACAAGGATAGACTAGACTTGCAGAAATTTTTAACTAGCACTTGGTCAAATAAGGCCACTTGTATTTTTGGCAATATAATATCCAGCACTTGGATTCTTTTCCTTCACATATAGGCACACATGTCTAGGGTAACCAACTATCCATAAATGAATAGACAGTATCTAATCATAGATATTCAATTGTAATTAAATAAGTACAAAAATGGCACATTACTTTAAAAATAGTTTTGTTAAAAAAGAATATAAATATATGTCTCTTCAATCAGTTTAACCCATGAAAAAAGATAAACATATAATTTATAATGCTCCCAAACCCCGATACGCAAAAAAAATTATATATAGTAACATCAGTATAAATGTATTGCTTTAGTCTCTTTCTTCTTTTTAGGCATCCTACTTTTTGGGGGCAGCACTGTTATGTACAATGCTTTCATACTCTTACTCACCACTTCCATTTTTGGCACCTATGCCTTGCATCCTCTTGGATGATTAGATGCCATTTTTATTTCGGTGGCCTTTTCAAGTCCGTACTTGTTCCTGAGTTATTCCTGTGTTCTTATATCTGTATCACATGTCCACAACCAGCATTTGTGGCAATGCAGTGTTGAATTCTTTCTGGGTCTGAGTCCTGTTTATTTATTTTAAATTTTTTTCATAGTAAAACATTTTTTATGGGGGAGAAAGTATTCTCTGTTATTATTCTGCTTAGGGCATGTTCACACAATGTTTTTGGATACGATTTTGGATCCATGTTAGATCCGAAAATCGCATCCAAAAACGTAGCGTCGATTGGATCTAACACTTATCAAACACGTAGTTGCGTGTTGGATGCAGCAGGATCGCACCCTATGGTTTATTATAGGGCTCCTGCTGCATCATTCAGACCAAGAATTGACATGTCAATGCTCGGAGCGGATCCGAAAGACGCAATGTAACACGCATCGGCAATCAATCATGTGAATGCCGATACATGTTTTACATTGCAAGCAGTGTAAAATCACACTGCTCATTGTTAGATGCGTGTTTGGGTCCGTCTACATGGACCCAAACACGCATCTAAAAGTGTATGTTCACACGGATCCAACACGCCATGTGAATATACGCTTAAGATTCCTCTTACATTTTTCTAAACATTTTATTTATCTATTTTTTACATTTACTTGCAATCCCACTAAGGGACCTGACCATGTTATTATTTCATTGCTTTAAAAATACACTGTAAAACTCCTGCATTGCAGTGTTTTATGCCAGGTAGTTAATCTGAATAGGTTGAAGTTCCAATAGATTTACAGAGGTAATCTCCATCCTCTAGTGTACTGCACACAGTATGTTGCAGCACAAAACTATTGTATCGACAGCCAGCATAACTGTGGAGTGATATAATCATGTTGCCGGGTGCTCATTCCAGAGGGGTAACAACTGCCACCACAAATACTTAATATATCACATAAAGAACCACAGGTAAGTCTTCAGGTAAGAGTTTATTTGCATCAGTTTATTTATTGAAGTACAAAAAGGCACCGCATCAGATACATCATGGTCCTTGGACCATAACTTAACAACATTTGAATTAGAGGTTACTCTTTATCAGGTAATAAGTCAGGTTCCTAGTATATTCATTTTTTTTTAAATATATCATGGACCGGGAGACCTCTGTCAGCGCATATCCCTCCAAGAACATGTCCCTGCCTCTCCCTGTCCACAATAAACACTTTTTGGAAGTAAATGTGCTGCGATCTGCTTTATTGCCTGATTAACAGTAACCTCTACCTGAAAATGTTGCCAAATATCTAGATATATATATAGATATATATATATATATATATATATATATATATACAGTCTATAGCAACCATGATCTATTACATATGGAGCCATTCTACACTTCAATAAAGGAACTTATGCAAATAAAAAGGAGAGTAGAGTACAATTATTCTTTGTTTGATGTTCTGAGCATGCAGCAGAGTTACAACTGACATCTACTGCGTATAATATGGATCCAACGTCTGTGCCCGCAACATCCCTGCAATGTACATTTGTGGCATTGTGCAAGAACTACTATAGAGTGCAGGAATGGGTTCAAATCAAAGACATGCATAGGGAAATTGAGTAAATGTCATACTCTGGTATTAGTTAGTTACAGTAGAATAATTTCCATGGTTCTTTAGGATCTGTTATTTTAAAATATAAGGCAAATTACTAGAGATGGGCAAATTTCTCAAAAATTCGATTCGCCGAGTTCGCCGAATATTCTGACTAAATTTGTTACGTCCCGAATTAATCGCGATAAAAAACAGCTATTTCCTGGCTGCAGAGAGCCTGTAGGGTGATGTAGAAAAATGAGCCATGCTTAATTATGCAGAGGGAGCTTGGTTTGGCATTAATACAATGCTGTGTTTTAGTATGACACGCACATTACTGCCTCCGCTATTAGAATTGCTTCACTCTAAAATTCCCTGGGCACTTACGGGGGCAAAACTGACCAAAAAACTGAAGCAGGAATGCAGCCTGATAAAGTCATGGCAGCGCCAGCTGGAAAAAAACAAGCTGAGGGCTAAGATCCTACCATAGCGTCAAAGAACACAGTAGTAGGTTACTGGAGCCGGCACAGATCGCAGCACAGTAAGGGGACGTCACAGCAGGGGTCACTCCATGAGGCCAGAGCTTTAAACCGTCACAGAATATGACAGAACCTGTTCTGTTAAACGCTGATACATGTAGAGGCCCCCCCGAATGAGTGGAGAGGGTGTCGGCAGTAATTTTGCGTTGACGTCTCTGATCATTTTGCCCTTCCTTTCATCCGTCAGTGTCCGCTTTCAATCGGTCAATAATCCATCAGTATTGCTAAAGCCAAAAACAAACAGGAGTTGATACAAAACAGAGATGACCAGTAAATGGGATATTTGCATGTCTTCTGTTTTCTGTATCCATTCCTGCTTTTGGCTACACAATCCTGATCCTTCCCATTCCTTCTGACAGGTGAAAAGAAGGGGAAAACTAAACATAGTGGCTATGTCATAGAGTGGTGAGAGTGGAAACAGCATTAGGAAACCACAGGGTGTTCCAGTGAGACAGCGGTCACTTGGCAGCAGCATGAGTAGACCACAGAGTGGCACAATGACAAATTCTGGAGGTGGCAGCAACATCAGGAGCCCACAATGTGGCACAATGACACAGTGTGGAGATGACGTCTTCAAAAGCAGCAGCATGAGGTCAGAGAGTGGCACAATGACAAATTCTGGAGGCGGCAAAAAACAGGAGTAGTGCACAGAGTGGCACAATGACAGAGTGTGGAGGTGACGGCAGCAGCAACAGCATGATGTGAGAGAGTGGCACAATGAAAAATTCTAGGGGGTGGCACCAACAGGAGTAGGCCACAGACTGGCATAATGACAGAGTGTGGAGGTGACGGCAGCAGCAACAGCAGCAGCATGAGGTCAGTGAGTGGCACAATGACAGAGTGTGGAGGTGGTGGCAGCAGCAACAGCATGAGGTCAGAGAGTGGCACAATGACAAATTCTGGAGGTGGCACCAACAGGAGTAGGCCACAGAGTGGCATAATGACAGAGTGTGGAGGTGACGGCAGCAGCAACAGCATGAGGTCAGAGAGTGGCAAATGACAAATTCTGGAGGTTCCCAAGTGCGGTCAGCTACATCATCATCGATTGTTGGATCTTCACTGCTGTACTCCTCAACGGTCTTGGTATGCAGAGGCTGACCCCTCACAACATGACCTCCCATGCCACCTACTGCAAGAAGCAGGGGATGTCGGCCCCACTTCTTCGCTGCCAAGTAGCTGCTGATTGTCCTAAAATTGTTCATCCTTGCTGTATAGTGGCGGTGAGCGCAGACCACATAATAGATCTCTCGCTGAGGGAACCGGACGGGACAGAGGCGGGTTGAGGACAGGTGGGGCCGCTGACCTGCTCCCGGGCCATGCCAACTAAGGGTTATGTCTGAAGTTCCCACCGACTCTTGGCTGGGGTTGTCAGATTTCATCTGGGAGGAATGGAATGACCTAGTCAACCAATCAAGAACCCTTGGATTGCTGGTCAACACACCGCCGCTAGATGACACCGGCAGTTGTGGCCTCACCGAGTCACACGTGCTGTGACGTACCCGTACTGTGCTGTGACCTGTGCCTGCTCCAGGAATGTTTGTGCCACTGCCATTCGCATGTGAAGAGCCTGCCACCTCTCTGTCTGACATACTGTTTGTTAACAAATGCCACTAACAGGCTTCGGTAACCTTTGAATATAAATTGTGCTCCAGAAATCACCAGGAAAAATTTACTCATATGTGGCGTTTAAAAACATAGTGTATTTTACTGAATATAAAAGCACAAACACGCTTAATTAACCCTTGAAAATAAATTGCGCTCCAGAAATTACCAGGAAAAATTTACTCGTATGTGGCGTTTAAAAACACTGTGTATTTTACTGAATATAAAACAGCACAAACACGCTTAATTAACCCTCGAATATAAATTTTGCTCCAGAAATCACCAGGAAAAATGTACTCGTATGTGGCGTTTAAAAACACCGTTAATTTTACTGAACATAATAGCACAAACATGCTTAATTACCCCTTGAATATAAATTGCGCTCCAGAAATCAGCAGGGAAAAATTTACTCGTATGTGGAGTTTAAAAACACTGTGTGTTTTACTGAATATAAAAGCACAAACACGCTTAATTACCCCTTGAATATAAATTGCGCTCCAGAAATCAGTAGGAAAAATTACTCGTATGTGGTGTTTAAAAACACCGTGTATTTTTACTGAATATAAAAGCACAAACACACTTAATTACCCCTTGAATATAAATTTGCTCCAGAAATCACTAGGAAAAATGTACTCGTATGTGGCGTTTAAAAACACCATGTATTTTACTGAATATAAAAGCACAAACACACTTAATTACCCCTTGAATATAAATTGCGCTCCAGATATCAAAATGAAAAATTTACTCGTATGAGGTGTTTAAAAATACTGTGTATTTTACTGAATATAAGAGCACAAACACGCTTAATTAACCCTCGAATATAAATTTTGCTCCAGAAATCACCAGAAAAAATTTACTCGTATGTGGCGTTTAAAAACACCATTTATTTTACTGAACATAAAAGCACAAACATGCTTAATTACCCCTTGAATATAAATTGCGCTCCAGAAATCAGCAGGAAAAATTTACTCGTATGTGGCGTTTAAAAACACCGTTTATTTTACTGAATATAAAAGCACAAACACGCTTAATTACCCCTTGAATATAAATTGCGCTCCAGAAATCAGCAGGAAAAATTAGTCGTATGTGGCGTTTAAAAACACTGTGTATTTTACTGAATATAAAAGCACAAACATGCTTAATTAACCCTCGAATATAAATTTTGCTCCAGAAATCACCAGGAAAAATGTACTCGTATGTGGCGTTTAAAAACAAAGTTTATTTAACTGAACATAAAAGCACAAACAATCATAATTACGCCTGTAATATAAATTTCTCTCCATAAATCAGCTTGAATAATTTACTTGTTTGTGGAGTTTAAAAACACTGTGTATTTTACTGAATTTAAAAGCACAAACACGCTTAATTACCCCTTGAATATAAATTTCGCTCCAGAAATCAGCAGGAAAAATTTACTTGTATGTGGAGTTTAAAAACACTGTGTATTTTACTGAATTTAAAAGCACAAACACGCTTAATTACTGCTTGAATATAAATTGCACTCCAGAAATCAGCAGGAAAAATGTACTCGCATGTGGCGTTTAACCCCTTAAAGGGGTTTTATCGTTACAAAGATCATGTCTCAGATTATGGGGACAGTAAAAATAAGCACTTTTGTAATTGGGTTGCATTACCTCTGTCACTTGGTTTGGCAGATATGAGCTTCTCTTTAAATCTGTCTTCTATTTCTGCTGTTGCTGGTCAGAACGCCCCCTGGTCGATTCCTGTGCCCTAGACACGCCCCCTGCACTGTGATTGGCTGGCTGACATTTCATTCAGCCTGTTGGGATATGCCCCTAGACAGGAAACATCATGGCCACGCCCCCTGCGCTGTGATTGGCTGCCTGCACACTCTGTGTTTACTCCCCTCTGAGCTGTTAAAATCGATAGTGAAACCAGAGTCTGCTGGCTCTATGTACATCTCAGCTCTAGGGGGAAGGATCTGGGCAATGACTGGCTGTTTAAAGGGCTTTTGCCAAGAGGTTGATTCACCTCCTCACAGGTTCAGTCCTTAAGCTGCTACTTTGAAAAGAGGGTGTTTTGTTCCTCAGATCGAATGCAAGCCCCTGCTCCTTATGACGTCATCATCTGTAGTGTATAACATAAGGATTCAACACTACATCTGTATGAGCTGCTTGTATAGTACAGTACATAGGTTAACAGCTTGGCAAGACAGAGGTTGGGAGTTCAAGTCCCATTGTTTTTTTTTGTTTTTTTTTTCTTTTATAAATTGTACACATATGTAAAGATATGAAAATATATGTGTAGACATCTATAATTTTATATATATATACACACACACACACAGAAAGCTCCCCTATATAGTGTCCCATCCTCACAGTCACACCAAGCACTTCCAACATATGTGATACAATGCATATACTCTCGGGGATGAGACATGATATAGGGGAGCTATGTATGTGTATATATATCATTATAGAGATTGACATATATATTTTAGGTCTCTCTACATATGTGTAGAATTTAGGGGGAGGAAAAAAATATACCCTGTAAGGGGACTAGAACTCCAAACCCCTTCGTTGTAAAACCAACACTCTACCGCTACACCAACAGCCCAAGTAAGTTGCAGGTTGAGCAGGTTTTTCTCTCAAAGCTGATTTGCTTCTCCCCCCCACTATTTTCACTCATATCACTGACAGCAAGCAGAGATCTTTACTTGAAGCTGACATTTGTCCTTGTAGTTGAGTAAAGGTCTCTGCCTGTTGTCAGTACAATTTGGTTGAACACCACTAGAACAGAAGTTAAAGCTGCTGGCTTTCAGTGTGTAAACTAAGATATAATAGATATAATAGGTGCTTACTGCAGCTTGTGGAGCCTCAAGGCTGCAGACATAAGCATGCAGGAGGCTACAGAGCTGTTATATCCAGACAACCCTCTGCATCCCCTGCTTCAAACAAAGTGATGATGTCACAGTTCTTCAGTGAGGGGAGACGCCTCATGGGAGGGGAGACACACCTGCTGAGAGGAAGAACACGCCCCTGGACTTCAAACTCAATCTGAGAAAATTAGCAGAACAGCACGAGCAGCTCAAACGATAAATCCCCTTTAAGCCGAACGCCTGAAAAGTAGTTAATGACCAGAACATTTTTTAAGTTTTGGCCTCCTTGCGTTTAAACAGTTGTAACTTTTTTATTTTTTCAATGACGCAGTTGGATGAGGCCTCGTTTTATTCGAGACAAGTTGTACTTTATAAGGGAATCGTTTAAGTACACTTATAAATAATTGCAGTATTTTTAAAAAAAAATTTTTTACACCATTCACATTTCACACTTAATAACTTGTTAGATTAATTCTATAGGTTATTATGGTCGTGTGGATACCAAATATGTATAGATTTTTTTGTGCGTGTAATTTATGTACAATTATTTGTTATTAAATATTTATTTTTATTTTATTATTTATTTTTTTATTCCTTTTTTTACACTTTTTATTGTTTTTTTTTGTACTTTTTTTTTTACTCTCCTGAAGGAAGAACTGTAACATTTTTTAACATTTTTTTTTTTTACACTTAGTAATGTATTAGCATATTCATATATGCTAATACATGCTAATCTGTGTCAGTTTGACACAGGCAGTGATTAGGACAGCACACCGTGTGTCCTAATCACTGGCTTGTTACACAGACAGCTCTGGGGCCACTCTAGTTCCCCAGAGCTGACTGTGCAGCCGTTCCCCGGGCTCTGTCATGTGAGCGGGTGATCCGATCACCGTCGCAATCAAAGGGTTAAAGCATCGGGTTGCGGAGGTTTCCTCCGCTCCCTGATGCCTGCAGGACATGCTCTGGGATCGGGGCTGTGTAGTACAGCCCCGATCCCAGCGCAATTGCGGCGCCGGGTGCCGCAAACCCCGATGTCTGCAGCGACGTCAAAAGACGTCGCTGCAGACGAACGACCTGAAATGCCCGCGGTCGTTAAGGGGTTAAAAACACCATGTATTTTACTGAATATAAAAGCACAAACACACTTAATTAACCCTTGGATATTCTATGCGCTCCAGAAATGACCAGATAGAATTAAAATGTATATAGGGCAGAATTAGACCCACCCTGGATTTGAATTACAATGCCCCACAAACTGAATCAAAATGATAACGGAAGAGGAGCAGTCTCTGATAAAAGCAGTGACACCCCCTCTCCCCCAAATCGCTGTTAAAAGCAAATTTGCTTTGTGTGAGATCTCTGCTGCTGCTGCAGCAGCCGCTTGTGTCACGGCACAACGAGAGCAGTGTGAGGAACGAGCATGGCGTCCGTACTTATAGTGCTGTGACGTCACAGAAGCCCGCCGGTCTCTGATTGGCTTGATGTCTGCACATGTAATTTAGGGTCTTCCTTTCTTCCTCTCAAAGGCTCTCTTCCCCATGTCATGCCATGTGCAGAACCGAAGTTTTCCTGAAATTCTAAACGAATTCCACTTCGTTAGAATCAATTCGCCCATCTCTACAAATAACACAATCAAAACAGCCAACGAGAACACAGGGTAATGGATAGGACAATTGCTGCTCAAAAAAGCATTCACTTTCAATAATTTTTTCAATACATTTTTCAGTTAACTATCACTTTTTGCAGGGCGAGTATTTTAATCTTTTTATTCTACAAACAAATTCAAAACCTGACAGAAAAAGCTGATGTAAACTCATGCAGACTGATATCATTAGTGCAGTGCATTTGGATCAGTTTTAAAGCAAATAAAAAAAAACCACTTTTAAACTATAGTGCTAAGAAAAATGCCATAGACAGCAGTTTTACACAAGAGAACAAAGCAAGTGTCCTAAAATTATTTTTTTTTTCAGTTAAATCAGTTTTTACTAATATGTCACAAAAGAAACACAGCATACAAGAAATAACATTGATACATAGAAGTATTAGCAAGATACCATTTAGCTTTAGTATAAAGAACAAGCGCTAAGGCTGGCGCCACACTGCAAAGGACAAAAAAACGGTCGAAAGTCGATTGTTTTTTCTGTAGTGCTCGACTGCGGTTTTCGTCACTGTATTGGCAAAAAACGCAGCCGGTTTTCGGTTTATTGCCGTCAGCCCATACATTCATAGATGATGAAAAAACTAGAGACGCCAGCTTATTACACAACATGTTGCCAAATACACCGGTGCCAGAAGACAAGCGGAGAAAAAACAACCTGTGTAGACAACAGGTAGTTTTTTCTATTAAAGTCTATGGACAGCATAATCCATCGTATTTTCAGCGGCTTTAGAATCCTAAAGCCGCTGTGTAGACATAGCCTAACACTAAACATTAAGCATGTTGATAGTTACGTAGGCATCATAATATGCATACACTTCAATTGTGACAATAACAGTCCAAAAATCAACATAAAGGGAGATGAACAAGACAAGACCAAACAGGACTAAACAAATGGTAAAGACAGGATGTCAGAGTGGGGTGAAGAAGAGTCTTCTTTATATGAGGAAGATAAGAATGCAGATAACAATCAAACAATGTTGACAATTTAAAGGGCTCACCAGACTTCTAAACCACTGCCACACATCAGAAAAGCAAAAGTGTTTATCAGCAGAGATAGCTGTAAGCTTCCCCATTCTCATAAAATAACGAAGACACTCAAAGAATGCCCCCAATGGAGAAGTACTTACCTCAAAATGATTTTAACTCAATTGAATTGTGCCACTCTTTGAATTCGGATTGGGATGTTTCAGCCCCACCCAAATTTTTCTGGCAATGGAAAAAGGCCGGTGATTGGATGTTTGATTTTCCCGTGATCACAAAAAGTTTGGGTCAGACAAATCAGCCTGACCCAAATCCAAAAAGCAGCACTACATTTGAGGAGAACCTATAGTACTTCACTCTTTTAATCCAGGAAAGCCAGACACTTATTCATTGGTGCGTTCATAAGACATATTGACTCAAGGATAACGATAATTTATTGTATTAAAATTCCTTACATTAAAAATTAAAATAAGAGGAGACTATGAGCGACATAATAATAATAATAATAATAATCTTTATTTATATAGCGCCAACATATTCCGCAGCACTTTACAATATACTGTAGAGGGAATAAGCACAGACAAACCAGACATTACATTATAAAAAAGCTACTGACAAATGAGACACAAGGTGTGAGGGCCCTGCTCGCAAGAGCTTACAATCTGTTATGGTGTATGGGTGAAACAAAAGGTGACAAGTGCTTGGTTTACAATGGACCAGCCATGTTACATAAAGATGGGGTAGTATACATAAAATGGGAAATGAACCTGCCATCCCAACCATACATCTATATACAGATAAGTGCTGTGGGTGCCAAAGTGCAGGAAGTGACGAATCTGTGACTGATTTTGGGGGGTTGACAATTAGGTATCTTGATAGGCTTGTCTAAGAAGATGAGTTTCAGAGCGCACTTAAAACTGTGGGGGTTTGTGGTGTGCCTGATCACAGGGGGTAACATTTTCCCAGAGAACTGGTGCAATATGTAAAAAATTCTTGGAGACGGGCATGGGAGGTTCGGATGTGAGGTGTGTAGTCTTAGTCCAGTAGCAGAGCGAGAGAGAATGGGTAGGGTGGTAGACAGAGAAAAGGGAGGGATGTATGGGGGTGCAGCACTGTGGAGAGCCTTATGTGTGAGAGTGATGAGTTTATGTTTGTATTCTGTACTGAATAGGCAGCAGTGCAGAGACTGACACAGGGTAGAGGCATCAGTATAGCGGCGGGAAAAGAAAGAAAAGCCGGGCTGCTGCATTCAGAACAGATTGCAGAGGGGAGAGTTACAGAAGGAAGACAACAAGTAGGGAGTTACGTAGTCAAGACGAGAATAAATTTAGAGCAGTAATGAGAGTATGAGTTGGTTTCCACGTGAGAAAGGGACGGATTCTGGAGATGTTCTTGAGGTGCAGGTAACAGGAGCGGGCAAGGGATTTTATATAGGGGGTGAAGGTCAGATCAGAGTCTGTTAAACCCCCAGAATGGGGCCCCTGCTGCCTAGGAGTTTATGGTGCTACCACACACTGAGAGAAAAATTTAGCAGGGTGAGGCCCAGTTAGTAGATGGGGGATGACTAGAAGTTCAGTTTTAGTGAGGTTTAGTTGGAGATAGAGAGAGGACATGATGTCAGAGACAACGGACAGACAGTCCACTGGTGTTTTTGTAGCGGGCAGGAGTGATGTCTCGGGAGGAAGTGTATAGTTGAGTGTCATCAGCGTAGAGATGGTACTGGAAGCCAATCTACTGATGGTTTGTCCAATGGGGGCTGTGTAGAGTGAAAAGAGGAGAGGACCCAGAACAGATCCTGAGGAACCCCGACAGCAAAGGGGAGGAGGGGGGTAGAACCGAAAATGAGACACTGAAGGCGGGTCAGAGAGGTAGGAAGAGAACCAAGAGAGAGCGGTGTCCTGGATACCGATGGTGCGGAGCATGTTGAGGAGGAGGTGGTGATCAACAGTGTCAAATGCTGCAGAGAGATCCAGAAGAAGCAGCAATGAGTAGTTACCCTGCGATTTTGCTGTCAGGAGGTCATTTAAAACTTTAGAAAGAGCAGTATCTGTGGAGTGTAGGGTGCGGAAACCGGATTGCAAAGGGTCTAGAAGAGAGTTAGCAGAGATAGCGGATCAGGCGAGAGTAGACCAAGCGTTCCATGAGTTTGGAGATGAAGGGCAGATTAGAGGGCTGGTCGGTAATTTGGGAGCGCAGGAGGGTCCAGAGAGGGCTTTTTAAGTAAGGGAGTTATTTAAAAGCGTGTTTAAAGGAGGATTGGGAAGTCCCAGTGGGAGAGAGAGGTTACAGATGTAGTGAGGTGAGAGAGGACAGCTGGAGAAAAGGACTGACAAGGTGGAGGGAATGGGGTCACTAGAGCAAGTGGTGGGGCGAGCAGACCGGAGAAGCCTGGACCTTCTTTCTGAAAGTCGGGTCAAAGGCCTGAGCAGATTAGAGGACGTGCGGGGAGGGACAGGATGGGTGTTAATTTGGGGGTTGTGATGTGAATGTTTTGCCAGATGCTGTCCAATTTTGTCCCTTTTAAGTGAGTGGCCAGGTCTTCAGCACAGAGGTCAGTGATCGGGGCCTGGGCTTTGGGCCTGAGGAGGGGGTGAAAGGTATTTAAATCAGACGTTTTGGGTTGTTGTGTTAGTGTTGAGATGAGGGGGGGTGAAATATTTTTGTTTGGCGCAGTGGGAAAGGGGAGTGTGGTAGTCCTGAGCTGAATTTGTAGTGGGGAAAGTCTGCAGGAAGCTTGACTTTCTCCACAGCCGTCAGCACACCTGGAACAGGCTGCAGATAGCGAGTCTGAGGCGTGTGCCAAGGCTGCGGCGTCTGACTCTGGTGGTACGGTGTGTGAGTGGTGCCAATATGTCCCGGGTGGTTTGTGAGAGTTTCATTGTAATGTTTAACAGCCAGGTCAGGACAGGAGAGAGAGGGGATTGGGGGCAGTGAGGACTGTATGGTGTCTGAGAGCTCCTGAGTGTTTATAGAGCGGAGATTTCGGAATGGGCGACGGGTAGGTGTGTCCAGAGAAGGCTGAAAGTTGTTGATAGTAAAAGAGATAAGGTTATGATCCGAGAGTTCATAAGGAGGGGTTGGTATGATTAGAAATTGAGCAGAGGCGACAGAAAACCAGATCAAGAGAGTTGCATCCTT
Source organism: Phyllomedusa bahiana (assembly GCA_025379985.1). Taxonomy (NCBI): domain Eukaryota; kingdom Metazoa; phylum Chordata; class Amphibia; order Anura; family Hylidae; genus Phyllomedusa; species Phyllomedusa bahiana. The sequence continues at coordinate 118,154 of JAODAL010007464.1, forward strand.
GTGAGTTGGAGAGTCAGGAAACTGCGAGAGGCCAAGAGAAGAGGTTAGTGAAAGAAACTGAGAGATGGAAGGAGACCTAGGGTAGTCAAGGGGTGTTGAAATCGCCCATGATGAGTGTGGGTATTCAGTTGAGAGGAAATGAGGAAGCCAGGCAGCAAAATGATCCAGAAAACTGGCGGGGTGAGCCGGGGGTCTGTAGATAACTGCGACTCTGAGGGGAAAAAGGCCGAAAGAGTCTGGGGTGTGGACCTCAAAGGAGGGGAAAGTGAGTGAGGGTACAGGGGGAATGACCTGGTAGGTGCAATGTGGAGCGAGAAGTATGCCAACTCCTCCAACCCGGCCTGTCAGGTCTGGGGGTGTGGGTGAAGTGTAGGCCGCCGTAGGTGGGGGGCAGCAAGGGATGCGGTGTTTTTCTGAGTGACCTGTCCGGAAAAATTGGCATTGCCGCGGCAGTTTTTAGGCACAATTAATCAGTGTAAAGTGCACCTGAAAGTACCATCCTCTCAAAAACCGGGAGTCTGGTATACTTTGTATAGTAAACTTAATGTGCCTAAAAAAGCGCATTGCGCAATCGAGGCGCATATCGTATCAGTGCTAGTGTATGTAATGAGCCTATCAAGGTGCATTGCATTACAGAGGCGTATAACGTATCATTACTAGTGTATGTAATGCGCGTTGATAGGCGCATTGCATTATGGAGGCGCACAGTGTACCATTGCTACTATATTTAATGCACCTTTTTTAGGCGCATTACAATTTGTCATGCCCGGCGTATAATGCACCTAGTTTTGGTATATTGCAGTTCATTTATATCGAGAATATGACGTCGAAAGTTTTTATGACGCAAAATACACCAAAACTATCGCGCTTTCGTATTGGGACATGTCGCCCTATGTCTTCCTGAGCAACCCTCTTCCTTATAGGGACAGGGATTATTTCACAGAGGATCGTGAGCAGATCATAGCAAGCTGGAAAGTAGAAGGTGGATCTTTCTGGTTGTGTGTAGGAGGCAGACCACTACCATATATCAAAAGTTTAGTAACAATTTTCCTTGCACAGTGCACTCCAGAATTGCTGTAACCTTGCTGTGAAGAGTGCTCCTAAGTTATATTTATTTCCTTTTTGTGTAACAAAGAAAAGTTTTATATTCTGATAAACTTTTGTGGTTATCAAGACTGATATATTATGAATATGGTATGTAGAAAATGAATGACACTGTTATACATGTCCACCGGTGTATATCTGTATGGATTGATTTTGGATCAATAAAATGTTGTTTATAAGAAAAAAAAAAGTTTTTCCACCTTACTGGATATTCCGCACATAAGTATTATAACATAATGAATAAAGTTTTAGAATTTTTACTGCATTTATTTAACACCTTAAGGACCTTGCGGGTTTTTTTTTTGGTTTACACGTTAGTTTTTACCTCCTCGCCTTCCCAGAGACTTTACTCTAACATAAGTCCCACCGTGGTGCTTGATCACTAGGGGGCATGCTAACCTAATGCATCACGATTGCACGGTACCGTTTCTCATTCCTTTAGACGCCACGGCCACAATCGCTGAGACGTCTAATGGGTTAAACAGCACTGCATGGCGCTAGAGATGGGCGAAATTCTCAAAAATTCGATTCGCCGAATTTTCCTAATTTTCCGACAAAATTCGTTTCGACCCGAATATATTTGCGACGAATCGCGTTAAAATCAGCTATTTTCTGGCTGCAGAGAGCCTGTAGGGTGCTGTAGAAAGTTGGGCCATGCTCAAATTTGCAGAGGGAGCTTGGATTGGTCTTCATACAATGTGACACGCACATGACTGCCGCCGATCTTAGAATCGCTTCACTCTTCAATTCCCTGGGCACTTATGTGGGCAAAACTGACCAAAAAACTGAAGCGGGAATGCAGCCTGATAAAGTCATGGCAGTGCCAGCTGGAAAAAAACAAGCTGAGGACTAAGATCCTACAATAACGTCAAAGAAACAAAAATAGTAGGTTCCTGGAGGCCGCAGATCGCAGCACAGTAAGGGGAAACGTCACAGCAGGGGTCACCCTGCAAGGCCACAGCTTCGGTGTCATCTAGGGCCATGCGTTGACACACTAGGTCATACACTTTTCTCCAGATGAATCTGAAAACCCGAAGCAAAGTCGGTGGGTTTGTCAGACAAACCCTTAGTTGGCATGGCCGGGGAGGTGAGGGCCCCTCACCTGTCCTCAACCCACCTCTGTCCTGTTTGCTTCCAAACCCAGAGAACTATTATGTGCTGTGGCCTCTATGCCACTATACAATGAGGACCAACTATTTGAGGACAGTGGGCAGCAAAGAGGTGGGGAAGACATCCGCTGCTTCTTGCAGAAGCGGGCAAGTAGTGATGAGGAGAGTTGCAATGGGGGCAGGCTTTGCGAGCGGTCAGGCTTTGTACAGCGACACCGTTGAGGACAGCAGTGACAGGCAAACACTAATCGCCGGGTGAAGCAAGTAAGGCTGGGACAAGGTATTCTGGTGCCCTAGTTAAACAAGGCATAAAGTGCCCCCCAAATGGAAAATTCAGCCCACTTCTGCCCCCTTTGGACTACTCTTTTCTGCCTGGGATGAAGTAGCGCCCTAGGCAGTTGCCTACCTTTGACTACCCATCATCCCGGCCCTGGAAGCAAGGGCTTCATCATTATCATTGGGAGAAGAGAGCGGCAGCTTGCGTGTCAGGCAATGGCGCAGCCCGCAAGTCGGTAGTTTAGACCACCCACTTTGCAGGTCCCAGAAAGTAGCGGTGCAGGAGCTCACCGAGGCAGCGGCGGTAACAGTCAGTCAGTGCGGAGCATTGGTGGTAAAATCCCCTACTCGGCGGTGTGCCAGTTTTTAGACAAGACACCAGAGGAGGCGAACCTGGCTATATGTAGAATCTGTGGCCAGAAAGTAAAGCGTGACCAGGGACCTAACGTTGGCACCAGGGCCCTGCATCAACATCTTGCAGTGTCACCATACAGTGGCCCGGGGAAACGTGATTCAGATGTGGTGGTCATCCTGTCCCACACAGCAGCACCCAAATGGCCCCGCCTCCCATTTCAGTCAGGCAAGGCCTCACCACTCTGCCGAAGACAACTCCCTGTCTTTTCCCCTCAAACTACGGTCCAGTTTTCCCGCTCCTTGGCACTCATTGGTGCCAGCAGTGTTCACCCAGACGATTGAAAGAGACAGCAGTATGTGTCTAGCCATTCTAAGTGCAGAAACTGACCGTGCTCCTGTCCAAGTTGGTGGTACGGCTATCCTTCCCTTTTCAAGTGGTGGACTCTGCACCATTCAGAAAACTGGCTAGGAAACTTTGTATTCACTTCGGCCATTTCTACACCGCCAAGCACACCCTCCTTGAGATAAACAGAACAGAAAAAACAGAACAGAGAAAAACAGGAATTAATGAACAGGGGGAAATTGATGAACAGGAATAAATATATTAACACGGAGTAATTGATGAACAGGGGAAATTGATGAACAGGGGGAAATTGATGAACAGAGAAAGGCCATTAATGGTTTATTGATGATAAAAGGGGACAGGAGTACACCCCTGTGTAATTTTAATGTCGGCCAGTGGCAGATCATGCGTGACACCTACCATTTGCTCAGGCCCTTTCAGATGGACACGTTATTTGTCAGTTGCCAGGACTACGGGATGCAGTGACGTTATTCCCCTGCTTCATGTCCTGGAACAGATGCTGAAAAAATCTGTCTGGTCAGGTGACTGGAGACGTGGCGACTACATCTCACGGCTACATAAATCCAGTGGGGGCTGAACTGGAGGAGGAAGACATTGGAGCACAAGCAGTGTCTGGCGAAACAAGTCTTTTTTTATTCACGTGACAGGAGAGGAGCAGGAGCAACAGGAGGATTAGGAAGACGACCAAGACACCCTGTGGCAGTATACAGTGGAGATGGAGGCAGGGAGTCCCTCAGAGTCACTTGCGCAGATGGCCCACTGCATGCTGATTTGCCTGGCTAGTGACAGCTGAATTGTCACTATCTGGCAGAGGGATGACTTCTGGCTCTCCACGCTCTTGGACCCTCTTTTCCGGTCCCAATGGGGGCATTTTTTCACCTGCCAAGACAGAGGACAAACTCGAGTACTATAGAGAAATCCTATGTAGTCAATGGCACCATGGTCCATCCTCTAGCAGGTCTGACTGGGTGGTTCATCAATGCTCATGTACCATTGCCATGGCTGCTGTGGGGGGATAGGAGAGTTACGAGCAGTACCAGCTCCATCAGCAGCAACCGGAGTCTGGAGTTGTTGATGAGCAGCTTTCTTCACCCCCTAGTGATTTAGGTACCCACCAGCAGCAGCACCTTGAGAAGACCCTGAACCCTGAATCATTTTGGGGTACCTGCCTCAGCTACTATTTCTGATGCGCCACCCGCCTGTTTCCCACCATTGCGCCAGCTGCTCCTTTTTCCACCCACCATCTTTACCAGGGACTGGTATTACCACCCACCTCCCCACTCTTCACTGGGCCATTATTTAGCCTTCTGATGCTGCTGCCACCTCACCACTCAAGTCTCCTTATGCTGCTGCCAACTGAGCACTCTCTCAGTCGACCACTCTGGGGTTTTTTCTAATGCTGTTTCCAACCTCCACCACTCTATGACATTGCATTACTGATGACACCCTCTCCACTCTTTTGGGGGGCTCTACATGTATCAGCAATTAACAGAATCACCACAATAAATGGAAAAAATAACTGTTTGCCACAAATACAGCTGTAGACTCAGCTACTAATGCATTTCGCACCTTCTTTCACAGGCGCTTCATCACCTGAAGTGCCTGTGAAAGAAGGTGCAAAATGTGTTAGCTTTTAAGTTTGTTTTAATCAAGCGAAGGATAAACCCTTTGCTTTTAGAAAAATAAACCGTTTTCCTTCCCCAAAAAACCCGGGCGTCTTTGTTTCCAAATGTGGCCGGATCCGATTTTGTCTCAACTGTACCTTTCAGAGGAACTCCCCCAAATGAAAGGAACCGCGGCTGCCGTGTTAAAGGGCTAGGGTGAAAAAAAGCCCTGTGGGTGCCTATGAGATTGTGCCTTAAAATTTGCACAACCCCACTTGGGATTAAATTTTCTACCCCCCCCCCCTTTTATATTGTTTTTTCTTAATTCACGGTGTGCGCCCTTTTTCCCCTTTTTTTCTTTCCTAATTTTCCCACAAATAGAATACCAGAGACGGATTTGAGATGTTTGGGGGTGAAAAACACAAAAAACTGGATTTAAAACAAAATTTCCACAAAAAGGGGAAAAAATTGCTCTTGGCCCCAAAATTAAAATATCCCCACCCCCTGAAGTGATGGATTTCAGGCATGTATGTGGCAGAAATTTAATCATTGGATTTGAAATTCCCTCTGAAAAAACAGGGGAAAAATTTTTTGAAAGGGCGGACAAAAACACATGTATTGACTCCAAGTACAACAAACAAATTGAGGATTTTTCCCCGAATCTGAAATTCCCCATAAAACACAGGGAAAATTTAAAAAGTGGCAGACAAAAAAAACTCTATTTGCTTCAAAAAAACACTAACAGGATTTTAGTGGATTACTTGAATTTAAAATTCCTAATACAATGGAGAAAAATTTAAAAAATTGGGGCCCGAAAAAGCGGTCGTATTTCTATCCAATACAAAAAATATCGGATTGAGGGGATACTTTAATTTAAAATTCCCAAACAAAAAGGGGAAATTGAAATATGGGGTCTTGTAGCGCAGATCAGAACATGAGGATGAGCAAGTAACAGACTTGTTGGGCTTTTTCCCCCCTTTCCCCAAAAGCTAAGTAAAGCTGTAAATGAAGCTAGGGGAGCAGCAGCAGAAAAAAAGTTTTCCAAGGACCAACGAAGGCTGTAGGAGCGCAGGGGCCCCCCTTACTTAATGCTGTACTCCAGAAACCCGCCAGCCGATTTTTATGTCTGCACATGTCATTGGGGTCCCTCCTTTTTCCTCCCAGAGTTTTTGCCCATGTAACGCCAGTGCTGCGGCCATTTACAAAAAAAAACGCTTTGTTCCCGCAAAATACCGTAAAAATTCGGGGCTTCGTGCAGAACGAAGTTTTCCCGAAAATTTTAAAGAAATTCCCCCTTTTTTAGGAAAATTTATTTGCCCATTTCTACATGTCGCCGGCACCATCCCGTGCTGTAATCGGCGGGTGTTAGGTGCAATTAGCAGCTGTCACCCACCAGCTGTGTAGAGGGATCACTCCGCGATCCCACTGCAAAACCCCTTACTGGCAATGGGTTTACATCCAGTGTCATTAAGGGATTAAGTAACAGATATCCAACACTCATATCAGCCATTTAAAAAGTTAGTTCAGTGAGTTTAGCTCACTCTCCTTCCATGTGAATAGCACATGGGTTGTGATGTAAAAGGAACAGCTACAAATCCTGCTACAAATCCTCTCATCCCTCAGCATAAAGACTTTGGCCCCTTTTCGGGTTCCCCAAAACCTAATGATCGGAAAATTTGTGTTTCCCCTCTCGCACCACCTCCGCCTCTTGCCCTCTCTTGTTGGTGTCCCCCAGGGGCGTCCCGGGTCCCTTATTTTTTTCTATCTACACTCCTGGGCTGGGTCGCTATAGATCACATGGCTTTCAATACCACCTGAGCTGGGCGCCCCAACTTTACATCTTCCCGACAATTTAATGTCTCGTCCCGGGGTCCCCGAGTCTATCATCCCCTATTTTCCTTCTTCTCCCCCCTTCCTAAAATTAATTTGCGAAAATTTAAAATTTATCACCTTTCCATTATCCCCCCCTCCCCCCCCAAATGATTCTCTATTTTGTCAAAGGCTCTACACTCTCACCAGTCCGCAAATCCTCTGCCTTTGGGATAACCCCCTTTTT